>JACATO010001429.1:0-12273 GCA_018389105.1 Nautilus pompilius
ATACCTTTCGTCTGCCCACCCCAACCCCTTTTCGAACTGTTCACAGTCACATATTGCGACCGCGATCTGGGGAGTATCTCGAAAATTCTTCGGTCCAGGAAGTCGTGTGATCTCTTAACATCCGGCTCTATATTTGGCTTGAAAGAGTTAACTTTTTCGAATGGCGAGACAAGATGCACACAGACAGGGCACTCACTCCATAGTCGCGCGCCACGCAAATAGAAGTGCCGCAGCAGACTGGTGCCTTTCTGTTTCATTCTGTCACCTTTTACAACAGGTCTGAGACCCCGATAACTTTACTCCTTGTCCTGTACACCAGGCGGGAGGTAGAACAGGAGGAGGTCCTCTTCAAGTGATTCGCCTTGATTCTCTAGCCAGAGTATTTTACCAGTTTTTTAGACTTCTTCTCTTCTTCTTCTTCTTCTTCTTCTTATTATTATATTATTATTATTATTATTATTCTATTATTATTATTATACCAGATTTGCAATATACAGCGCTGCGGTTAGAAATACGCGGAATTTGACGGCATCTTCAGGGTGAGCGAGCGCGTACTGGTAGGCCCTCGTTCGTCGCTTTCCCTGCTCCAGTGTAGGGAGGTGGGTTTGCCATTAGAGAGCGATAGTGAGGCCCTGGGACGGGCGGACGTCGTCTTATGTCGGGGGAAGTGCAGTAACAGCGGGTACGCCTAACGACAGCCGATAGCATCCCCACTACAGAGACCGCACACCCAACACACACGATCACACACCACTGTCTCACATACACACACGCTCTCTCTCATACACACACAAACACACGCTCTCACACACACACCACACACGATCTCACCACACTGTCTCACACACACACACACACAAACACACGCTCTCACACTCTCTCACACTGCTCCACACACACACACACAAACCACACGCTCTCACACTCTCTCACACACACTGTCTCACACACACACACAAACACGCTCTCACACTCTCTCACACACACTGTCTCACATACACACACGCTCTCACACTCTCACACACACACACACACACAAACACGCTCTCACACTCTCTCACCCACACTGTCTCACACACACACACAAACACGCTCTCACACTCTCTCACACACACTGTCTCACATACACAACACGCTCTCACCTCTCACCCACACACAACAAACACACGCTCTCACACTCTCACCCACACACACACCACAAAACACGCTCTCACACTTCTCACACACACTGTCTCACATACACACACGCCTCACACTCTCACAACCACACAAACACACGCTCTCACCACTCTCACACACACACACACACGATCTCACACTCTCTCACACACACTGTCCTCTCACACACACACACACACGATCTCACCACCACTGTCTCACACACACACCACAAACACACGCTCTCACACTCTCTCACACACACTGTCTCACACACACACAAACACACGCTCTCACACTCTCTCACACACACTGTTCACATACACCACGCTCTCACACTCTCACACACACCACAAACACACGCTCTCACACTCTCACACATACACACACGATCTCACACTCTCTCACACACACTGTCTCTCTCAACACACACACACACCACACACGCGCTCTCACACTCTCTCACACACACTGTCTCACATACACACACAAACACACGCTCTCACACTCTCTCACACACACTGTCTCACATACACACACGCTCTCACACTCTCTCATTTACAGTATCGACCTTAAACTCGTCTCTACTTGTCGCTGTAAATAATAATTTACGCTATTCCAGTGTAGTGGAATCGATCTTATTCTCTTAAACGATTTCCAAATACCCATCATTTCTCTTATTTTTCTCTCTCTGTCTTTACTCGCTCATCGATTCCTTTTTCCTTTTCCTTCGTGCAATTAACCACCGTTTCTCTTTAGATCGGCTACCGGCTGAAATCGCTATCGCTGGATGCGATCTTTCACCGTAAGGGAATAGGTTTTGATTTATTTGTTTGTCAATATTCGGCTGTTGCAATGAGAACCGATCAACAGCCCGCCGATCGAAGGAAATAGGAACAGAAAGAGTCGATACGCACTGAACGATCGAACGCTCAGTCGGCGTCTGTAATCAATTACCGCGAGTCGTCCCAGGCACGTCCGCCAAATTCTGTTGATGACGGACATCTGGCAGTCTCCGTCTGCCCGCTTGGATCCCTGTCAACATTCACCGTATAAAGTGTCACACCCCCCACCGCCACTCCACGGAGTTCAAGTGAGGAAGCATAAAAAAATCGCTCAAGACTTTTTTTACAGGAAACTCTTTCACGATTTCACGATCAAAGACTTACTAAACTCAGACAGGGTGGGGGGGGGGGGAATACACCCTATTTCTGATTTGGAACAACATCCTAATTACATAGCCAGGAACGGGTACCTCGGGCGAGATGGGATCCGTATGTTGTGAGATAACTTCTATGGTTGTCTCCTCGCTGTTAAAGGTTGGTTACCCGAATGGTTACTCTATCATTGATCGAGCAGCCTGCTGATCGTGAAACTAACCATTCCAGTTTCGAGCTACCTCTATTTCATCCGGCAGTTTATATCTATTACATTTTTTTTCTTTTTAGTTTTAGCTATTATTATTATTGCTAATATCCATTTAAATCTGTTAATTATCAATTATTATACTCGTTTCTCTTTTCACTTTAACCTTGCAAAAAATAGAGAGATGGGGGGGAAGAGAGAGAGAGAGAGAGAGAGAGAGAGACTGAGGGAGAGAGGAGCGAGAGAGGAGGCGAGATAGAGAAGAGAGAGAGATGAGCGAGGGATCAGATGACTCAGTTACACACACAAGAGAGAGAGAGAGAGAGATGATGTCAGAAACAAAGAGAGAGAGGGATGATGTCAGAACAAAGATAGAGAGAGAGGGACTTTGTCGCGATCGGTTTCTAACTGTATTCTAATAAGCACGATTCTAGATGAGGCCAGTTGTAAATCGACATCAGACAGCTTAGACCTGCCACCCAGACTGACGTGAAATGGCCTTAGACACGGTGTTATGTGACGGTTTTGAAGGACGTGACGTCATTACCATTGTTATCTACAGCAACGTCGGGAGTGCCCGACAGAACACGTGACATCACTGTCACTGTTACCAAGTAGCGTTATAGGTGATTTTGCTGCAGTTTACCTAGAATTTGCTCTGGGTTTTCTTTAATAGTCTGATTATTTTTTTTAAAAAAATATATTAGCCAGTGATTTGTAAAATCAAGTAAGCAAAAGCGCGGAAATTGTTTAAACTATTGTTCTATTTCAATGCACACAATTGTGCATACGTTTTCTGTAATGTCCATTATTTGTTTTCATGATGGCGTAGTTACATGGTAAATAGGAAGCCATCAGCGGTTTATTAGACGATACATCGCACTCGGCCACGCCCACTCTACCTTATCATATATACTGCCAATAGTAGCATCAGTTTGGCTATTAGCCGACAGAGCCAAGGTTGGTCGGAGTTTTCTGCAATCAGAGTCTTAAGAGCACACTGCGAGTCTCGGCTCCGAACCTTCTATTTATCTCCTCTCACTTTATTGCGTTCAAACTTTGTCCTAACCCTAACCCCGTCTTCAGGGGACGTTGTCTTCCTCACCGAATTCTGGAGAAGCCGCCGAGAGAAGTGAATACCATTTCGGAAGTAGAACGGTCGCGCCTGCGTCGGAACCGGCAGCTTCCTGACTGAAATCTGCTGACCGATTCCTGTCACTGCATCCAAGATTAGCAAAAGACTGCGCCAAGAAGACGTCCTATGACCTTTTATGCGCGTATGGTATATTTTAATTAAAAAAACAACAAAAAAATACATGTCGGGCAATAATGCCAAACGTTTGAAACATAAATTTTGATTTTACATTTGCATGAGCATCTCACACCGACACATGCAGAAGTCAGCAGGCGGTTGCCTTTCTCTATAAACAGCGATTTCAGCAGACTTCAGGCTCCATTATATTCAAACGTAGCTAGCATCCGAATTCGATCGCGGCTCATTCTCTATTTAAAACAATACATGCTTTGGTGGGAATGCACATTTAAAAGATAACTAATTCTCACTTATCCTTCCGCGCCACGATCAATACTCGTCCCCCACTTTCAAAAGTCAAATAGCGGTGAAGACTTTCTGCTAATCCACAACAGATTTCGCCATTAATTTTGAAGAATCAGCTGAAAAATAAACCTCGACGCGGCCACCAGAAAGGTAACAGAGGAAAACAGGCCTAAGTAACCCCCTTTTCTCGTTTCGTGGCGAGACAGCGCCCTTACAGCGGGCACCTGTCTCAACTTGCGCAGAATCGTTTTCCCGTAATATTCCGAGCTTGGGCTTTGTTTAGGCCTGTAGTATTCCACTGGGTTCCAGAATTTCTCTGCGTAATGTGGGCGCCACTTCGTCGTAGCTAAATAAACGGCGTTTAAAAGCAAATTCAGGTGGCATACCTGGTATTCCAAACTCCAGCAGCTCGTTTTATTGCCGTTTCTCTCTTACGATTTCAATTTGAAAAAAAAAAAAAAAGTTTTAAGATTTTTGGGTAACATTATTTCTTACAGCCCTTCACTTGTATTGCGATTTTTCTTTGATTAAATTACGCTTTTCAATTATCCTTCCTTTCTTCTTCTCTTGAATCATCAGTTTATTTATATTCTCAGCGAATTCTGGTGACAAGAGTTATTGGCCCCCCCCGTCTCGGCTTTTAGCTTCCCTTGATTAATCAATTTTCCGCCAGGTTCTTCTCGCCATCATGGGAGCAGTCGGAAACATTGGGTCCGAGACATTTTGTATCTATCTCAGCTCTACCAGCAGAATGTCGCTAACCATCAGCTCGTCGGTAACTGGAGAAAGTCTCGCAGAAATATCGCTCGCGTCTAGCTTTCAGATGGTTTCCGGTTCGTGACAACGGAATCCGACAATTTGTCCGGTGACTATAACTCTCCCTAATAAATCTTTATCCGGATAGTAATTAATAAGATTTACAGTAGACAATAAAACCTTTTGCAAATATTATTTCAATGATCTAGTTACACTGCCGTGCACATTGATCATTGTAATGTTTATTACGGTAATCTAATTAAGTTATTTCAGGTGCTAATTATCATATCAGTTTTATTGCGATGTTATCGCCAAACCTTATAAAACCCTATCGCTGTATCACTCACTGCAATTGCTTAATTAGGCCACTATATTATATAGTGCGTAGGCGCAGATGTGTTAAGTGTAAGTTGGTGCCTCAGTTAAAATGCCAGGTTTTTGTTTCGTCTTATTTCGGGATTGTCTGCCCTTAGTTTGAGGGAGAGGGAACCCGATCACGCCGCGACGGTAGGCAGCCCAGCCCGGTGCTACTTTCGTAAGTCGCCGCATCGACACATCGCCAGCCGACTTAGTAGTTTTATTGTACCCCCAAAAGAAAGCGGGTTCGAGTTACGTTGCAGCGACTCGCCGGCGTCGCTCCTTCCTTCTCGGAGCGGTCTCGGGCTGGAGCTCACACGCGGTCGACGGGTCCGATGATCAGATTTCTCCTTTGATCGCCGTCCAGATCTCGCCTGCTGGCGAACTGACCAGAGCCGCTACTCTACCAGCCGTCGGCGACATCAGGGCCACCACAAAGAAGCGCACACAACACAATATTTGTTTTAAATTAGGCAGAAGACGTAGGAAAGGCGAACAGAAGATAAACGTTTTTTTTGGCCGAACATATTAAAGTCGAATGACGACGAAGCTCTCGGCTGACGTTCTTAAGTTACAGCAGCTAGATACGGATGCGAGTTTATTCCCCCCCCCCGGTTCGGATGTAGAAGGAGACGACGACATATCGTAGAACTAAAACTTTCCGCAAACAATTCGAGAACATCCGAGACGGCGAAGTTAATCAGTACGGGAAGCACGCACTATTTCAATTGCAAAATATACATATATTGGTGCGATTCGTAACTGAAAGCATTCCCGAGTCGAGTATCGAGTGTCCACCCTCCCACGCTTGTAGATGCTAACGGTCTGCTTAACTAACAATGGCAGAGGGACAGTTTCTTGTTAACTTAAAAGAAAAAAAAAAAAAAGCTGAGCTGTTGTAATTAATTGTATACAAATTCCTGGGGAATCTGGTAGCTTTTTATCTATTTATTTTAGTTGAACCCTGGCATTTCTCGCAAAGAAAACGAAAGTTTGGTAGTTCATTTTTTAATGGACTTATCTCCGATAGATATTCGCTCGCTGGGTATTATTCCAAGCGCCAAATAAACAAAACAAGGGGTAGAATTTCGCGAATATCTTGGCATTTCTTATTTGCATAGATGCCTGAAATCCTCTTTCCGGTAGGGGGTGGGTACCTAGGAGAAAGCTAAGAAAGCTTCTCTGCCTTCTGATTAAAGTAAAACAACCATTCAAACGGTCATTATGGGAAGAGATTTTAAAACTATAATATGATATTTAGCAGAACTGTTTGTGGTAAAGCACATGTTGAAACGTGATGTCGTAAAATGGTGTGCGGTACCAGAACGTTAAGATGTAGATGCGGCCAGCTACTGCAAGTTACCAAGCAGGTACATATTGGAACACTGGTACAACATATGTGTTTTGTTTAATTTATAAAGTCGATTTAATATACTATTTTTATCGGTAAATATATCATTCTATTATATTATGGTACTAATACTCCTGGCAGACTAGAGAGGGAAGGATGTGGGAAAAGATACAGGAGAGGTGAGACGAGACAGGTTGCGCTGATACGTCACGGAGAGTGCGAAGCGAAAATCTCACAGAGAGACGGATAATTTCATTAGTTCAGGGAGACTGGAGAGAGGAGAGCAGAGGAGGAGGAGGAGAAAGATGAAAGGAGCAAACGGACAAAATAAAGGAGCAAACTGTTAGCCTTCTGCAGCAAGGGCCTACCTCGCCGAGACCAGTACAAAGCAAAGTCCTAGTGGCGGAAACCTATTCACACGGTCTGCTCGGTGAGCCATCATCAGGTCAAACGTTCCACTCCCGATCGATCTTATAGTTGGGGTTTCGTTTCAAAAGCAGCAGAAATTCCATCCTTTCTATTTGCCTGCCCCTCCCGCCACCTCCCTCCTTCTGTCCTTCCGTCTGAGATAACAGTCCGCCAGGCTAATTTCTATTTTAATCAATCAAAGTCACGAGGTAAAAAAAAACGGGAAAGAAACAGAGTGTGACGGTTTCGGAAAGTAATACGACCGCAGAACTATGATAATTCGATTTTCTAATTTATTGGCTGCCCCCCCCCTTCCCATTTCTTTTCTAATCGTAGGTTTCTAAATAACCCACGAGTTATCCCACCGGCGTGCGGAAGAGAGGGCGGAATGAGTTTAGAGGGAGAGGAGAGCGCGATGGGATCACATCAAAGTAAATCGACAAGAATATGGGAGCTCCGAAACTCGCCTGTCGGAGCACAGCGAACCCACCTAAGCGAAGGACTGCTGCATAAGTAAGCGTAACAACAGCAACAAAAAAAATCGTTACAGGCGATACATTTACACCGGAACCCTGGCCACTCAAAAGCATCTGGCTTCTCGATAAGTCCACCAATTATGGCAACTGCCATCTGCGCAGCATACGTTATTAATGCAATTACTTAGATTTCCTTTTAACCCCGTGTGCCTCCTGTAAAAAGAGCATGTAAACATTTGTCGAAAGTCTGCGTCTACCTGAACACTTTCCGGCTTCCATCAATCATAGATGAAGCTGTGTTTAGTCGCGATTTCCGATAAATATTTGAAGCAAGATGCGGGTTCGGTGCTCTGTCGCCCGCCGCTGCATCAGGGGGAAACTCCGTAACAGATCGGGTATCCTCGCGGCCAGGTTGTGGGTGGGTCGGGAAGTGGTGAACCAAGACCGAAATCCGATCGACCGAAGCTGGGAACGTGAACAGGCAAAGATGAGCTTTTAGTGTTCAACCTTAAAGACCAGGAAAATGTCGGATGACACAAATCTTGTGTGGGATCATACGCTGTACCTGACAAACAGGACGGAGTTCAACGATGCCCGGCCTGCTTAACGGATTTCTGATTTAATACCCTTTTTAATCATCTTTGCAAGGGATGATGATAATAATAATAATAATAATAATAATAATAATAAGAATAATAATAATAATAGAACGGAAGCTGGACTAGTCTCCTACTCGTAAGTTTTAAGCTCGCGATGCATGTGAACCATAATCAGACGATGCGGTGTTCGCTGAAGCTCAGATGAAGAGATGAACAGGGTCCGGGTATTTTGAAGAGAGCGCTCTGTATCGCCAACCGACGCTGGCTGCTGATGTCGGTTCACAGGCAGGCGCACGGAAACGCGATAAACATTATTTTATCTTATTTAAGCTTTTAAAATATTAAAGTTGATATATATATATATATCCTTTCTCAGTTCAGCGTCAACTCTCCCTCCCTCCCATGTCCATTGGATGTTCTCCAGCTTTTGGGGCCATTAGATGGGTTTCTCCTTCCTTCGATTCCGATTAGATCGCTTCCCCTACAAATCTATTCGCCATGCCTCTTAAATCTACTTACTCACACCCGTATACCCCTCACAGCTGGTCAGTCGTTGTATCCTACAGTAAGATTCCTAGCTAGAGCTAAACGCGACGAATTACTGCCACAACCCAAGCGTCAGCCGTGGGCCGGCGTAGCAGCCACGATCAGTGAGACTGGCTGATGGATGGACGATGAAGCATCAGGAACACAATTAGACGGATTCTTCCTTGGTGGTGGGGCGGGAATTAGATGGTTAGAGTCTGCTCGCCGATTTGGATTGTTTTAGCTGAAATGTATAATATATAGAGAGAAAACATGACGGATAAATAGACTGTGTGGGGTGGGGGAGGCAGAGAGAGAGAGAGAGAGAGAGAGAGAGAGAGAGAGAGAGAGATGGAGGAGAGAGAGAGAGAGATGGATGGCTGGATGGAGAGAGAGAGGAGAGAGAGAGAGAGGAGAGAGAGAGGAGAGAGAGAGAGAAGAGAGATTCCATACAATGTGATTTTAATACAGGCTCCCTATGCTGTTCAGGTAAACAAACTCTCCCAGATATTGTGGTTGGTTTAAATTGTTCAAGCTGCTACGAGCACGCGAGTTCTATGTGCTGGCCGTGGCGCCACGAAGAAGGTCTGTGCGCTCCGCCAGACATTCTTTTCAGAATACTTATGAAGTATTTGGGAGGGGGCGGTGCGTGTGAAACCGTTTACCATGAAACGGCATCGTAAACTGATAAATACACGCGCTGGTAACGATCATTCGTTGGGGACCCGACCAGTAAGCGTAAAAGAAAAGAGAGAACAACAACAACAACATCTTATTTGTGCGAAGAAGATCGATCGGTGTAGGATTGGAACATTGGAAACTGGTGGACGCGCGGCGTCGTAGATTTGCCGTCCATTGCACCGGAAGTGCATCAGCCATCTGCCCAAGTACCGTCGGGAAACCGCGCGATGCTTCTCCTTCCTCTGACGCTGCTGTGCAAAATGGATCTAGCAGAAGCGAGATTAACCAGAAATCGACACCACACCGCTGACGTCACATCCGGTCGCGCGAATGTCGGTGAAAGGGATGACGTCATCGGCAGACAGGTGCCCGCTGGGGCAGACATCGGACCGAGCTAAGGGCGTTTGGTGTCAATCGATGACGGCGCTGCTGAGTTGATGCCCTGACTGTCGTCGTTGCCTCGCCGACAACAGCTGACAACCTTGGGCTAGCATCGTTAGCGCACCACAGCTCGTGCAGCTCTCTCGGAACCAGACATCTTCAGCAGTGGAACATTCTTCTCGGCGCATATTATTGGATATTTCTTTGTTAGGCAGCTTTCAATTAAAGACTTGAATATCGATTCGGGTTTTAAAAGCCTGTTGATCAGAAACTCTGCCTAAGAATGTCTGACAAGAACTTTTATGCTCGCTCCTAATTGATTAGAATTTATCGAGTCACTGCGAACGAGGCTTCTATGATTATTTATTAAGTTTGAAAGAAAAGGAAAAGCAGTGACAATTAATATTTAATTTAAAAAGATAAAATTTAATTAATTAATTAGAACAACGCATCTAGGATCTGTAATGATGTTAAATAGATGCGATTTGTTAATTTAAATAACGATTATATTTTTTTTAAAAGAGGCCTAGACGGGCGTGTAATCTGACTAGTAATCAAAGAGACCCCAGTGCCGATACTTCATGCAATTTCTTTGCAATAAATCGAATTTTCGTGAATTTTGCAATCGATTTAGAAAGATGTTATCGAAATATTTCTTGCCATCCCTGTTAACACACTGAAGCAAGTAAAGGGTGGGGGTTGGTGTGTGTGTGTGTGTGTGTGTCCGCTACAGCGATTAGGATTTGTGTTAGCCTCGAAAACAGCCTGGAGCTGCAGAGATGTCGTTGTATCGAGAGGGCTTGGATCACCTGCATCATGTCAGCTTGTAGGTCGCGTGGTCTGGGAGTGCGGAAGATGATCTTGGCGTATGTATGCAAATTCGCTTCTTCCTGCGTATGCACGGACTCTTGGCAACGCCCCACTTCTCGCGGCGGTTCACTCTCGGTATAAGAGACGATATCACTAAGGGGGAGTAAGTAGTTTTTCTCCATTATTCTGAAAAGAAAAAAAACAAAACAAAAAAAATTCCTTCAGTTTACGTTAATTAATTAGTTAACCCCCTGTTGCAGCCAACCCGCCATTAACGTAGACCGGGAGCCGGATATCTACCCAGGTTGGGGAGATGGAGCGTCTGACACCGGAGAGTACGAACAGCACGATTTCGGGCCACCTATCGGACCTGTTTTACACTTCGATGTTGAAGAACCCGGAAGTCTCGGAGGAAAACCGAGAAAAAGACGTGTCGAACACGGGGCGTGGATACTGCCCCGCCCCGCCGCTCTTCCGGGGGGGTCTGATACAAAGTTGTATTCCGATGTCATTGCTAAACGAAACCCCACTTTTGTAACCTATGGAAAAAAAAAAAACAAAAAAAACTGATCATGCGGGCATGAGATGGTTAAAAAGCTGCACCTGCAGAAAAGCGGACAGCCCCCTTAAAAGTCCAAGTTGATTAGGCCTATTATTGTTTTACCTCCGATGTAGACCCGTTTAAGATATGTATTTACTTTACACATGTACACGTGACCAGTGTCTGTCTGTGTGTCTGCAGGAAGACCGGGACTATGTCGATCTCGAGTCTGCGCAACTCGTAACGTGCTCGTCGGTTGTGTCAGCTGCTGATGCTCGGTCCTCAGCCCGCAGATTTTCAACACGTTATATAGATGTTTTCTCTCATATGTACCGGCCGACCCCCGTTGGGGTTTTTGCCCTTGTTCGCGCTTTCTCTCTCCGTCCGAATCGGCTTCTGTTCCGCCCGTGTGCTAGCGCCATGTTGGCGGTTAGTACAGCGGAAGGGGGGCAGTTCATAGTCGACAGGTGGCCGACCAGCGGCTCGGCTGCTTCGTTTATCGCCGTGTAAACTCGTCACAGTTGTTTGCGCACCTTGTATTCAGCGCTTCATTCTGACAGCTAATACAGCCCAGGCCCCTTCTCCCCTACGAACAGCGCCCGCGGCTTCGACGACTTAAAAGGAGAGCAACAAAGGAATAAAACGGCTTGAAAATCGAACGCCTTCAACGTATTTCGTTCCGTTTTTTTTAACGCTCTTTCTGCCGTTCCGTATTTTTACAGCTGCTCATTTGTGATCGACAAGCAGGGCGAGGAGAACGCGCTCTAGTTCCAACTGAGCGATTAAACTGGCGAATGGTTCCGATCTCCTTTGTTTTTATTTCTTTTTAAATTTATTTGCACAGTTGATCTCAGGCCATTTTGTTTGATAGTAGCAGGGTTAGTCGTCATTTTTGGATGTAGAAACAGTTTCTCTCGGAAAGTGGGGGTGTACAACTGAGCAAGAGAGAGAGAGGGAGGAGAGAGAGAGAGAAGAGAGAGAGGAGAGAGAGAGAGAGAGAGAGAGAAGAAGAGATAGAAGAGAGGAGAGAGAGATGGGGGAGAGAGAAGAGAGAGAGAGAGAGAGAGGAGAGAGAGAGAGAGAGAGAGAGAGAGAGATAGAGAGAGATCGGGAGATGAGAGAGGAGAGAGGCGAGCGAGAGCGAGAGAGCGAGAGAGATAGCGCGATAAGATCTTGTCTAGAGACGCAGCGAGAGAGCTAAAAGAGAGAGAGAGCGAAGAGAGCTAGAGAATGAGAGAATGAAGAGAGCGTAGAGATAGCTAGAGATAGAGATGTTTATCTAGCAATATAGATCGCGATAGAGCGAA
>JACATO010001430.1:0-39156 GCA_018389105.1 Nautilus pompilius
AAAATCTAAGCGGAATAAAAACTTTAAAGTTTTTCGTTGTATTTATTTTTTCTACAAAGTAAAAAGAATTATATGATTTTTTACCGCCAACAGCGGGGTTAATCAAAGGATTTCAGGTGTATAGGAAAGGGGTGTAGTTGTCTGGTAGCGTGGCCGAGCGGTCTAAGGCGCTGGTTTAAGGCACCAGTCTCTTCGGAGGCGTGGGTTCGAATCCCACCGCTGCCAAGTGGAGGAACTTTTTGTTTTTACTTTTCTTTTTTTTCTTTCAGTGTTACTAATGACTGTTAATCAACGAAAGGATTCCACGTGTTTCAAATCAAAAAAAAAATTAATATTTACGATGTTTCGCACCACAAAACAGATTATAAATAAATAAACTCTGAAAAAGAAGAAAAATGATATAGCCGGATATGCACATTTATCCGGAATTTTTTCTTAAGTTTACAGAAACAAAAAATTTATTTGCAAGCAAAGTTTCAGACTCAGAAAAGAGTCAAGTCCTTATCAACCAACAGAACTGAGAGGTTAAGTGATGCCTGAACCAAGGAAATGGTTGAGGCCTTTTCATACTTTAGTTGTAATTTCGTGTTTGCTTAAGTATTTGTCTGAATTTATTCATTGCTTATCTTAATTTAGGTCGGTGCCTGTTTACACAGAAGGATGACCCTACGTCTATATTAACTGTTTTCTCCGACTCTTGCTCGCCCCTACTTCCAAATCCGCCCCTTCCGCAGGGTTGATTTGATGATTTAAAATATTTTAAAAATTGGTACGGCTTTCATGTATTCTGCCGTAAATAAAACAAAATAAAGTTAGTTAATAATAATATAATAAAATAAACAGGTGAACATTCACTCAGATCTGATGTAAGGAGCGACCTTACCACACGCAGCTTATAGACCACTGTGCCGTAAAGGCGGAGAATGTACCAAATCCCTGCCTACCGTTTGTCTAAATGGCGTTTTCTTTTGAAAACTTAACAGTCACCGTTTTCTTTCTATTATAAACAAGAGATTGCGCGTTTATCTAAATACCGTCTATCTGATCTTATCGAACACGAAATCATATAAGTTCCCCCCCCATTACGGTTCGACCCCTTCACACACACACACACTTGGCTTACGGATGCACGCACATGTTACAAACGTTTTGTCGGTTCTTATGCCGCAAAAATGAGACTTCAGGTCGTTGCTGAACGTGAAGTTCATTATTAGAATAAGTTCCATTACAATCAATATCCTTCTGCCAACGAGTTACAAACGCATTTATACCGCTTTGAAAAAAATCTGGATTTCTGGAGTCGATAAACTGTTGGAAAGCAGTTTCAACTGCTGCTTGGTGGGAGAAGGAATTTATACGGAGGAAGCTGTCGAGATGTTTGAAAAGGTGGTGGTCTGTGGGAGAAAGGTCTGGTGAATGGGCTGGGTGAGGAAGAATGAGTACCCCGAAGTGTTCAGTTTCTGAAGAGTCGCTTTTGCAACATAAGGACGAGCCTTGTTGTGGAGCTGGATTTGGCCTCTTCGATTCACCAGTGCCTGCTGTCGTTGGGAGAGTTTCTGATGAACAACGTTTAATTCACGACAGTACCTTTCTGCTGTGAAGGTTTCGCCAGGTTTTTTTTTTCTTATGACAAACAAAGAGCAGATCTCCAATCGACGATTTTGTTGTTGTTCATTCAACTTGTGAGGCACCCACCTGTCAAGCTTTTTCACCTGGCCGATTGTGTCAAGATGCCGGGAAACATTTGCAGTGCTTATGTCAAGCTCTCCAGAAATTTCTTGCAGTGTTTTCCTCGGATCAGCTTCAAATTAGACCTTCAGACGGTCGTCATCACAGCTGGATGGACATCCGCTACGTTCCTTATCTCCGAGGCTCACATCTCCTGATCGAAATTTTGTAAACCATCGTTGTACTGTGCACTCATTTGCCGTGTCCTCACCTCATGCTTGCTTAGTGTTACGAGTCACCTCGCTCATTTTGTGGCCTGGTTTGAACTCGTGAAGCAAAATGGCACAAAGACCTTTCTATCCATACTTCACTCAGAATCTGAAACAATTATCCATTTTATGATTTTTGAAAAGGTAGGTTTTGCATAATGTATGCCAAAGCACACGTTACAAAACGACACATAACTTATCTACATACAAGCATGCAAAAAAACGAACCCTAAATTAACATAATATAAAAACCGGCAAAACTTTTGTAACGACCTGAGATCATACAAAGTCTTTGCACAAACACTCAAAAATTTCCCCAAAAAAGAAAAACAATTGATAACAGTAAAATTATGCAGCAGATTTCTAACGTAACCAAGCCTACAAGCTCCGCTTGAAAACCACGATAACCCCCTCACAAATAATATATTTTTTTAAAATTCAGATTTTTCTCATATATATTACTGATAATACCTTCTCGTTTCGTTTGTGTTACTGATCTTTGTCTAGAAGAGTAGCTTTTTATTTTCGCGTTTGCTGTTTGGGTTTCTCTCTGCATCCTTTGTAGGATGCAAATTTCGAATATCATGTTGGAAACTTATTTGCTTCCGTAGAGTAAACACTTTTTCTGACACCATAGCTATCGCCACCAATAATTCACATAGTATTTCATCTCTCACGAAAAGTCAGCTTATTAACTCGCTTTTAGCGAGATTCGATGATTATTCATTAGAATAAACCATTCCCGTGCAGCGGAAAAAATATATGTATACGAGGTGACGATACAAGATGAAAAATAAATTAACTTCTTCATGTAGAGATAAACGTTGTTTTCATTACTTCGAAACGAGATGTCATGATACCTGACTTAAACACCTTCTGCCAAAATATTTAAGCTTTAGCGGAAGAATAAAAATTTTTTTCTTGGACCAAAAACCAAAAACGGACAAAATAATAAAGTATCCATTGAGAATCGAACTCGCTACCGCGGGTAAAAAATCATTGCTCTAAATCCACTAGCCAGGGGTCACCAAAATTTTTTTCACAGTGGGCCGGATAAATGGAAGAATGACGAGCGCCGGGCCGCATAATCATTCTGTTCAATACTTGCAAGCCAGAACGAAAGCTCTGGGAAAAAAAGACGAAACACTAAGTTTTAGCATTCCATGTTAATCATGGGTGAGTGGCGTGCAATGCACAAAAAACAAGGACAACCAACATATTTATTTACTAAAAGTTATCAAAGAAGGCGACGTTAGCAAAAATATAGTTACATCAGACCTAGTGGTGCACATATCCGAATCTTACAAACTAAGCAGCAAAAAAGGTTAGTGAGATTTGTGAAACTGACGTTTGGCTTTCAAGATATCATCAATGTTTGGTTTGAGATTGCTGCATCCAATCAAGAGAATTGTTTTCAAATGTTCATCAGTCAATCTCGTTCGATGTGTTGACTTCACATACTTCATTTTTGAAAATGTTTTGCTCACAGGCATAAGTTGTTCCAAACAATGATGCCATACAAGCGGCAAATTTCTTCAATTCGGAAACTCAACCTCAGGTAAGAAGCGGTAAAATTCAACATGTTTTCCTTATCTGTGCTTCTCTTTCAACAAGTCATTTGCTTGCAAATCAATGAGCTCCAACTGTAGTTTCAACTGGCACATCATCAAGGTTACAATCAAACGGATTCTGGAACAGAAGAATGTCACTCTCATTCTGTCGAGATCTGAAAATCTCTCCAAAAAATGCTTCTTCAAGTCACGAATAATCTTTTTAGGAAATTGAGGTTGACATCTTCAGCAATTGTAGCGCAAAACTCTTTGAAACAGTGAAAATGAGAGAAGTTTTCTCCTTCCAGTTGTGCTTCAAACAATGACAGCTTTCTCCGAAATCCTTTGATGATTCTGTAGAGATCACAGACGAGGTTATCCTTTCCCTGAAGTTTCAAGTTCAGTTCATTCATGTGGGATGTAATGTCGACCAAAAATGACAACTTTGACAGCCAGAAGGATCTGACAGCTGTGGATCAGCTCTATCTTTTTCAGTGAGAAAAACTCTATTTCGTTTCGGAGCTTGTAAAAACGAATAGGACTTTACTGCAGCTGAGCCACCTCACTGCTGTGTGATAAGGCAAGTCACAGATATCAGAATCAATTCTTCAAGAAATCCTGAACTGACGGTGATTGAGTGCATGTCCCCGAATGAAGTTCACAGCAGAAACGACTGGTTTCAGTACACAAGAAATAATCCAAGTCTTTCCCACAGAGTGCTGCTGATGTATGATGCAGTGTATGAACAGACCGCCCGGAATTTGCAAAATCTTCCAACTGAGTCCTGATTTGCCCGACCAGACCCTTCCTCACTCCAGCCATGTTTTTTTCCTCCATCAACTGTAACACCTCGAAGCTGATTCCACTGAAGGTTATAGTCTTGCAAAGTTTCTCTGCACTTCCATGAAAATGTCTTTTCCAGTTGTTGTTCCATGCATGCAGCAAACGGATGCCAACTCTTCCGTTATCTGAAAGTCCAATTGACACCACGAATGAACACAAGAAGTTGTGACGTACTCGAGAGATCATAGATACCACAACAAGTTCCTAGCTTTCTCGCGTATCTGTAGCACTATTTTCTCTCCAAGTTCTTCTGTTCTCCGCACAACTGAACTTGCCGAAAGGCTGATCTTCCAAACAAATCGGCTTTCTCAGGACACAAGTCATTTGCTGCTTCCATCATACACTCTTTGATGAAGTTGCCATCAGTAAACGGTTTCCTCGCTCTGCCAACTTATGCACTATTTTGTAACTTGTACGAGTGACAGATTCATTTTCAGCAAACTTTCTCGTGAAGAGATTTCTTTGAGTTTCTAAACCACGTTTCATGGACTCAGATTTCTCAGAGCGTAACTTTCCAGAAAACTTTGAATATGTTGATAGATGTTTTGTTTCATAGTGACGCCGAAGATTGTATTGTACTCTTTCAAAACGGCAACACTTTCGCTGCATACCACGCAACTAGCTTCTGGTCCTTTGGTTTCCACAAAGAAGTACTTTACTCCCCATTCTTCATTGAAAACGCGACACTCGGCGTCCACTTTTCTTTTCTTAGTAGCCATAATAAAGGGTGAAGAAAACAGCCTAGAGACCAGCCGATTACACCTTGACCGGGGAATTTTTCGAGCCTTCTTGCCCATGATGTGTCAATTATCCATGAAAAAATTTAAAAATTGGATTTCACAATCTCGTGTTCCATCCGTTTTATCACGCAAATGCAAGTACCAATCGCGGGCGATGAAACTGACGTCGGGCCTGATGAACATGAACGTCGGGGGCCTGATGAACTGACGTCGCGGGTCTGATCCGGCCCGCGGACCATAGTTTATTAACCCCTGCACTACGCTATAGAAATGAAACACCCAAAACTAAATATATCTCTTATCCTTCATAGCTGTCACAAAGATGACAATTAGCAATGTCCAAACAGCGATATTCCAGAGAAAAAAAAAATTTATTTAACACGGATGATAAATAAATCAACCATCAGCTGTTACATACTTTCATGAATAAAAGAATTAATTATATTTTCTAATTGCAAAAAGATACGAATAAAGTAAATCAGAAAACTAATATGCTAACAATATAGGAAATTCACAATATCAAAATACATACAAGTTCTCAGACAAAAGCATAAAACAGTAGAAGTATTATCAATAAAATCAAGGAAATCAATATAATTTTCACAAAGTCGTTGTCTTTAATTGAATAAAAGCAACATCCAAAATAAAAGCTAGCGTCGACATTACATATTTTGAGTGCTTGTTTATTTTCTTGTGGTTTCTGCTTAGTAGGACCCACTTTTCCAAAACCAGGCAAACAACGTTGTTCCTTCGGTAGCTTGGTCGAGCGGTGTCAGACGATCATCTACAGTTCCAGTCTGCACAAAGGCCACTCCGTCTTTCACCTGCTTACCTCCGTCCGTCCTCGTGTCTGTGCTTAATACTAAACCCCTTATAGGAAGATGGGTATGGCAGATCGACCGTTTTTCTTTACTCGCAATCATTATTTCATGGATCGTCAACATTGGAACGAACGCAGTAAGAAAGCGAATCCGGTAGGCACGGTTTATAGTTAGTTATTTATCTAATATCGCGTTCATTCCATTTGAAAACTGAGCTTGGTAAAGAGTTTCGTCCATTGTTTTTTTAGCGGCTGGTCAATCGCTTGTTCTACATCGAATCAGACGCCAATAATTGATTTCGTTCTTTATTTGACTGTGCTGTCGTATATATCGTTGATGCTCATTACGTAGCCTTTCGTAAGGTAAACTGAATTCCCTCTTCAGTTAGGGCTGTTGCAACCAAATATTTTGCTTCCACGTAACGGTATAAATTGAAAAATCACTGAATTATTCGTCTGTAGTACGAGCTGACGATCACACGTTTACAAGGCAGAATTTTCGCTGCTCCTCAATTTCGATTTATCGCCATGATCCTCATGGCCTAATTTTCTCCAAACGTCTTGAAAAGAGGAAAATGACAACCGAACCACAATTTGAGAGAACGTCGAGGTGGTCAGTCTTCATATATATATATATATATGGTAGCAGTCAATGGATCTGTTTTACGTTTTGCGATCTGAAGAATTTCAATAATAATAATTGCCTGGTTTAATCCACGTCGGAAACGTCATAGCTGTGAAGCACCGGCAGGAGTGAACTCTCGAGCTAATTATACGGATGTAGAGATAATATTTTCGAATAGATGATTGATGTCGCGGTTTCGAATTGTTTCTACTTCTGAACTTGCTCTAGAATAGATTCAACGTTTCCATTGGCAAGTTTTCACACCTTGCTAGCTGTTGGCAATTAATTGAAGGTAGTGTCGGAAGCAGGACGTTATTGAATGGCAGTGTAGGGGTAGCGTGGCCGAGCGGTCTAAGGCGCTGGTCTAAGGCACCAGTCTCTTCGGAGGCGTGGGTTCGAATCCCATCGCTGCCAATCGATTGTATTACTTTGATGTGTGGGTGGTAAAGTAAATATCAAACTCCAGCTTTTCTTTCTAATGTATATCGTGGCGCTTTCAAAGCCAATATATTTTGAGTTCAGATTGAAATGTAAGTGTATATAATGATCTTTTTTAGAATTCTACTTTCATTTTTTGCTGTCTCGAAGACTGATAGTTGAGATGATATAGCAGTAGAAAACGAAAAGAAAAAAGTATCCATTTGTCACTTTTCTAAAGTATCTGTACAATTATGCTACTAATATTAATACATTCTTTGGTAGAAGAAAAAGATCGGGGTTCCCATACATATAAAGGAATTATTACCGTAAGGATAATATCGAGATCAGGAGCAAATCCAATTAAACTGTGAAGCCTCTAGTGAGAATCGAACTCACGACTCCTGGTTTACAAGACCAGTGCTCTAGCCACTGAGCTATAGAGGCCTGTCGAGTGTTATAATCTCAGTTCAGGGAAAAGATGAAGCAAGAAGGAAGAAAGCAATTATCGTTTTCTGCATCAATTGAAAAAAACAATTCTCCTCAATGTCGAACTCCCTACTCTTTCGTCTTCGCATCGTGCCCTCAGTGAGGTTCGAACTCACGACCCCTGGTTTACGAGACCAGTACTCTACCACTGAGCTATGAGGGCAGATCTTCCTTTCGCAATACGTTCGCAACAACACGTTGAATGTACTTTCTTTAAACTGGCGAAATGATTGTTTCTACCTGGCCATTTGACCAGATCACTATCTCGAGAAACTCTGAGAGCTAACAACAGAAGTGTCTTTATGACTCATGTTTCACAACACACTGCGGCCTCAATACATCATCGAATGATTGATATTTGCCACTTTATGTTTTCAAGATATCAATTTGATTTCCAGTATATAACATCTGTAGCATTGCCTCGTATCAGTTTGTTTTTGTTTCTCTCCATTTGCTTGTCTCATCTGCATCTGGCATGGATATATCCTCATCTTCTTATTGGAGCAAGTGAATTTTACTGAGTATTTGGTTGAGAATGGTTGAATCTTCGAACTCTCTGACTGAAAGGTAGTTTCTATGGTATCGTGACCGGCCTCTGAAATCATGTGAAACGTCTGATATCAGGACAGTTTTCATGGAAAGTACGTTTAATATTTGCGACGACTCGATAAAAAATCACACTATACTATCTGTCACTCTCTCTGTGTGCTTTTGCTTTTCCGGCTACTCTTGTAACCATTTAGCTTTGTTTCTGCAGCACACATCTTATTCAAATGAAAATAGGTAAAACTAAGCCAACACGATGTTTGAAATGCGGATCTGCGTTTTATATGTAGAGATGTTGTAAGACGAAGGTCAAATAAAAATAGCGTCTGCATTTTCTTTCTATTCTTGTTACTTAAAATCCTGCTGCTGTTTAAATGTACCATGTCATCTCAGGAGAAAATTTTTTTTTTCCTTCATTCGACTAGAATAAATCGCTGACGGATAATGCACCTTTGATGTCTACACAAAACGAACCATCAAGCTTTTTGCTATGGAATTTAGTAGCGGTGGGATTTGAACCCACGCCTCCGTAGAGACTGGTGCCTAAAACCAGCGCCTTAGACCACTCGGCCACGCTACCTAATTCCTACCCAATGCTTTTCGAACAAATCCATTTTAGAACCAGCCTTTGTGAAATGTATTGTTTTGATTTATTATTACCAAACATACGATATGCTCGCTTGCTTTGACATTACATATTTTGAGTGCTTGTTTATTTTCTTGTGGTTTCTGCTTAGTAGGACCCACTTTTCCAAAACCAGGCAAACAACGTTGTTCCTTCGGTAGCTTGGTCGAGCGGTGTCAGACGATCATCTACAGTTCCAGTCTGCACAAAGGCCACTCCGTCTTTCACCTGCTTACCTCCGTCCGTCCTCGTGTCTGTGCTTAATACTAAACCCCTTATAGGAAGATGGGTATGGCAGATCGACCGTTTTTCTTTACTCGCAATCATTATTTCATGGATCGTCAACATTGGAACGAACGCTGTAAGAAAGCGAATCCGGTAGGCACGTTTATAGTTAGTTATTATCTAATATCGCGTTCATTCCATTTGAAACTGAGCTTGGTAAAGAGTTTCGTCCATTGTTTTTTTAGCGGCTGGTCAATCGCTTGTTCTACATCGAATCAGACGCCAATAATTGATTTCGTTCTTTATTTGACTGTGCTGTCGTATATATCTGTTGATGCTCATTACGTAGCCTTTCGTAATGTAAACTGAATTCCCTCTTCAGTTAGGGCTGTTGCAACCAAATATTTTGCTTCCACGTAACGGTATAAATTGAAAAATCACTGAATTATTCGTCTGTAGTACGAGCTGACGATCACACGTTTACAAGGCAGAATTTTCGCTGCTCCTCAATTTCGATTTATCGCCATGATTCTCATGGCCTAATTTTCTCCAAACGTCTTGAAAAGAGGAAAATGACAACCGAACCACAATTTGAGAGAACGTCGAGGTGGTCAGTCTTCATATATATATATATATATATTGGTAGCATTCAATGGATCTGTTTTACGTTGCGATCTGAAGAATTTCAATAATAATAATTGCCTGGTTTAATCCACGTCGGAAACGTCATAGCTGTGAAGCACCGGCAGGAGTGAACTCTCGAGCTAATTATACGGATGTAGAGATAATATTTTCGAATAGATGATTGATGTCGCGGTTTCGAATTGTTTCTACTTCTGAACTTGCTCTAGAATAGATTCAACGTTTCCATTGGCAAGTTTTCACACCTTGCTAGCTGTTGGCAATTAATTGAAGGTAGTGTCGGAAGCAGGACGTTATTGAATGGCAGTGTAGGGGTAGCGTGGCCGAGCGGTCTAAGGCGCTGGTCTAAGGCACCAGTCTCTTCGGAGGCGTGGGTTCGAATCCCATCGCTGCCAATCGATTGTATTACTTTGATGTGTGGGTGGTAAAGTAAATATCAAACTCCAGCTTTTCTTTCTAATGTATATCGTGCGCTTTCAAAGCCAATATATTTTGAGTTCAGATTGAAATGTAAGTGTATATAATGATCTTTTTTAGAATTCTACTTTCATTTTTTGCTGTCTCGAAGACTGATAGTTGAGATGATATAGCAGTAGAAAACGAAAAGAAAAAAGTATCCATTTGTCACTTTTCTAAAGTATCTGTACAATTATGCTACTAATAATTAATACATTCTTTGGTAGAAGAAAAAGATCGGGGTTCCCATACATATAAAGGAATTATTACCGTAAGGATAATATCGAGATCAGGAGCAAATCCAATTAAACTGTGAAGCCTCTAGTGAGAATCGAACTCACGACTCCTGGTTTACAAGACCAGTGCTCTAGCCACTGAGCTATAGAGGCCTGTCTAGTGTTATAATCTCAGTTCAGGGAAAAATGAAGCAAGAAGGAAGAAAGCAATTATCGTTTTCTGCATCAATTGAAAAAAACAATTCTCCTCAATGTCGAACTCCCTACTCTTTTCGTCTTCGCATCGTGCCCTCAGTGAGGTTCGAACTCACGACCCCTGGTTTACGAGACCAGTACTCTACCACTGAGCTATGAGGGCAGATCTTCCTTTCGCAATACGTTCGCAACAACACGTTGAATGTACTTTCTTTAAACTGGCGAAATGATTGTTTCTACCTGGCCATTTGACCAGATCACTATCTCGAGAAACTCTGAGAGCTAACAACAGAAGTGTCTTTATGACTCATGTTTCACAACACACTGCGGCCTCAATACATCATCGAATGATTGATATTTGCCACTTTATGTTTTCAAGATATCAATTTGATTTCCAGTATATAACATCTGTAGCATTGCCTCGTATCAGTTTGTTTTTGTTTCTCTCCATTTGCTTGTCTCATCTGCATCTGGCATGGATATATCCTCATCTTCTTATTGGAGCAAGTGAATTTTACTGAGTATTTGGTTGAGAATGGTTGAATCTTCGAACTCTCTGACTGAAAGGTAGTTTCTATGGTATCGTGACCGGCCTCTGAAATCATGTGAAACGTCTGATATCAGGACAGTTTCATGGAAAGTACGTTTAATATTTGCGACGACTCGATAAAAATCACACTATACTATCTGTCACTCTCTCTGTGTGCTTTTTCCGGCTACTCTTGTAACCATTTAGCTTTGTTTCTGCAGCACACATCTTATTCAAATGAGAAATAGGTAAAACTAAGCCAACACGATGTTTGAAATGCGGATCTGCGTTTTATGTAGAGAATGTTGTAAGACGAAGGTCAAATAAAAATAGCGTCTGCATTTTCTTTCTATTCTTGTTACTTAAAATCCTGCTGCTGTTTAAATGTACCATGTCATCTCAGGAGAAAATTTTTTTTTTTCTTCATTCGACTAGAATAAATCGCTGACGGATAATGCACCTTTGATGTCTACACAAAACGAACCATCAAGCTTTTTGCTATGGAATTTAGTAGCGGTGGGATTTGAACCCACGCCTCCGTAGAGACTGGTGCCTAAAACCAGCGCCTTAGACCACTCGGCCACGCTACCTAATTCCTACCCAATGCTTTTCGAACAAATCCATTTTAGAACCAGCCTTTGTGAAATGTATTGTTTTGATTTATTATTACCAACATACGATATGCTCGCTTGCTTTGACATTACATATTTTGAGTGCTTGTTTATTTTCTTGTGGTTTCTGCTTAGTAGGACCCACTTTTCCAAAACCAGGCAAACAACGTTGTTCCTTCGGTAGCTTGGTCGAGCGGTGTCAGACGATCATCTACAGTTCCAGTCTGCACAAAGGCCACTCCGTCTTTCACCTGCTTACCTCCGTCCGTCCTCGTGTCTGTGCTTAATACTAAACCCCTTATAGGAAGATGGGTATGGCAGATCGACCGTTTTTCTTTACTCGCAATCATTATTTCATGGATCGTCAACATTGGAACGAACGCTGTAAGAAAGCGAATCCGGTAGGCACGTTTATAGTTAGTTTTATTTATCTAATATCGCGTTCATTCCATTTTGAAACTGAGCTTGGTAAAGAGTTTCGTCCATTGTTTTTTTTAGCGGCTGGTCAATCGCTTGTTCTACATCGAATCAGACGCCAATAATTGATTTCGTTCTTTATTTGACTGTGCTGTCGTATATATCTGTTGATGCTCATTACGTAGCCTTTCGTAATGTAAACTGAATTCCCTCTTCAGTTAGGGCTGTTGCAACCAAATATTTTGCTTCCACGTAACGGTATAAATTGAAAAATCACTGAATTATTCGTCTGTAGTACGAGCTGACGATCACACGTTTACAAGGCAGAATTTTCGCTGCTCCTCAATTTCGATTTATCGCCATGATCCTCATGGCCTAATTTTCTCCAAACGTCTTGAAAAGAGGAAAATGACAACCGAACCACAATTTGAGAGAACGTCGAGGTGGTCAGTCTTCATATATATATATATATTGGTAGCAGTCAATGGATCTGTTTTACGTTGCGATCTGAAGAATTTCAATAATAATAATTGCCTGGTTTAATCCACGTCGGAAACGTCATAGCTGTGAAGCACCGGCAGGAGTGAACTCTCGAGCTAATTATACGGATGTAGAGATAATATTTTCGAATAGATGATTGATGTCGCGGTTTCGAATTGTTTCTACTTCTGAACTTGCTCTAGAATAGATTCAACGTTTCCATTGGCAAGTTTTCACACCTTGCTAGCTGTTGGCAATTAATTGAAGGTAGTGTCGGAAGCAGGACGTTATTGAATGGCAGTGTAGGGGTAGCGTGGCCGAGCGGTCTAAGGCGCTGGTCTAAGGCACCAGTCTCTTCGGAGGCGTGGGTTCGAATCCCATCGCTGCCAATCGATTGTATTACTTTGATGTGTGGGTGGTAAAGTAAATATCAAACTCCAGCTTTTCTTTCTAATGTATATCGTGCGCTTTCAAAGCCAATATATTTTGAGTTCAGATTGAAATGTAAGTGTATATAATGATCTTTTTTAGAATTCTACTTTCATTTTTTGCTGTCTCGAAGACTGATAGTTGAGATGATATAGCAGTAGAAAACGAAAAGAAAAAAGTATCCATTTGTCACTTTTCTAAAGTATCTGTACAATTATGCTACTAATAATTAATACATTCTTTGGTAGAAGAAAAAGATCGGGGTTCCCATACATATAAAGGAATTATTACCGTAAGGATAATATCGAGATCAGGAGCAAATCCAATTAAACTGTGAAGCCTCTAGTGAGAATCGAACTCACGACTCCTGGTTTACAAGACCAGTGCTCTAGCCACTGAGCTATAGAGGCCTGTTCTAGATGTTATAATCTCAGTTCAGGGAAAAATGAAGCAAGAAGGAAGAAAGCAATTATCGTTTTCTGCATCAATTGAAAAAAACAATTCTCCTCAATGTCGAACTCCCTACTCTTTTCGTCTTCGCATCGTGCCCTCAGTGAGGTTCGAACTCACGACCCCTGGTTTACGAGACCAGTACTCTACCACTGAGCTATGAGGGCAGATCTTCCTTTCGCAATACGTTCGCAACAACACGTTGAATGTACTTTCTTTAAACTGGCGAAATGATTGTTTCTACCTGGCCATTTGACCAGATCACTATCTCGAGAAACTCTGAGAGCTAACAACAGAAGTGTCTTTATGACTCATGTTTCACAACACACTGCGGCCTCAATACATCATCGAATGATTGATATTTGCCACTTTATGTTTTCAAGATATCAATTTGATTTCCAGTATATAACATCTGTAGCATTGCCTCGTATCAGTTTGTTTTTGTTTCTCTCCATTTGCTTGTCTCATCTGCATCTGGCATGGATATATCCTCATCTTCTTATTGGAGCAAGTGAATTTTACTGAGTATTTGGTTGAGAATGGTTGAATCTTCGAACTCTCTGACTGAAAGGTAGTTTCTATGGTATCGTGACCGGCCTCTGAAATCATGTGAAACGTCTGATATCAGGACAGTTTTCATGGAAAGTACGTTTAATATTTGCGACGACTCGATAAAAAATCACACTATACTATCTGTCACTCTCTCTGTGTGCTTTTCCGGCTACTCTTGTAACCATTTAGCTTTGTTTCTGCAGCACACATCTTATTCAAATGAGAAATAGGTAAAACTAAGCCAACACGATGTTTGAAATGCGGATCTGCGTTTTATGTAGAGAATTGTAAGACGAAGGTCAAAGAAAAATAGCGTCTGCATTTTCTTTCTATTCTTGTTACTTAAAATCCTGCTGCTGTTTAAATGTACCATGTCATCTCAGGAGAAAATTTTTTTTTTCTTCATTCGACTAGAATAAATCGCTGACGGATAATGCACCTTTGATGTCTACACAAAACGAACCATCAAGCTTTTTGCTATGGAATTTAGTAGCGGTGGGATTTGAACCCACGCCTCCGTAGAGACTGGTGCCTAAAACCAGCGCCTTAGACCACTCGGCCACGCTACCTAATTCCTACCCAATGCTTTTCGAACAAATCCATTTTAGAACCAGCCTTTGTGAAATGTATTGTTTTGATTTATTATTACCAACATACGATATGCTCGCTTGCTTTGACATTACATATTTTGAGTGCTTGTTTATTTTCTTGTGGTTTCTGCTTTAGTAGGACCCACTTTTCCAAAACCAGGCAAACAACGTTGTTCCTTCGGTAGCTTGGTCGAGCCGTGTCAGACGATCATCTACAGTTCCAGTCTGCACAAAGGCCACTCCGTCTTTCACCTGCTTACCTCCGTCCGTCCTCGTGTCTGTGCTTAATACTAAACCCCTTATAGGAAGATGGGTATGGCAGATCGACCGTTTTTCTTTACTCGCAATCATTATTTCATGGATCGTCAACATTGGAACGAACGCTGTAAGAAAGCGAATCCGGTAGGCACGGTTTATAGTTAGTTATTTATCTAATATCGCGTTCATTCCATTTGAAACTGAGCTTGGTAAAGAGTTTCGTCCATTGTTTTTTTAGCGGCTGGTCAATCGCTTGTTCTACATCGAATCAGACGCCAATAATTGATTTCGTTCTTTATTTGACTGTGCTGTCGTATATATCTGTTGATGCTCATTACGTAGCCTTTCGTAATGTAAACTGAATTCCCTCTTCAGTTAGGGCTGTTGCAACCAAATATTTTGCTTCCACGTAACGGTATAAATTGAAAAATCACTGAATTATTCGTCTGTAGTACGAGCTGACGATCACACGTTTACAAGGCAGAATTTTCGCTGCTCCTCAATTTCGATTTATCGCCATGATCCTCATGGCCTAATTTTCTCCAAACGTCTTGAAAAGAGGAAAATGACAACCGAACCACAATTTGAGAGAACGTCGAGGTGGTCAGTCTTCATATATATATATATATGGTAGCAGTCAATGGATCTGTTTTACGTTGCGATCTGAAGAATTTCAATAATAATAATTGCCTGGTTTAATCCACGTCGGAAACGTCATAGCTGTGAAGCACCGGCAGGAGTGAACTCTCGAGCTAATTATACGGATGTAGAGATAATATTTTCGAATAGATGATTGATGTCGCGGTTTCGAATTGTTTCTACTTCTGAACTTGCTCTAGAATAGATTCAACGTTTCCATTGGCAAGTTTTCACACCTTGCTAGCTGTTGGCAATTAATTGAAGGTAGTGTCGGAAGCAGGACGTTATTGAATGGCAGTGTAGGGGTAGCGTGGCCGAGCGGTCTAAGGCGCTGGTCTAAGGCACCAGTCTCTTCGGAGGCGTGGGTTCGAATCCCATCGCTGCCAATCGATTGTATTACTTTGATGTGTGGGTGGTAAAGTAAATATCAAACTCCAGCTTTTCTTTCTAATGTATATCGTGCGCTTTCAAAGCCAATATATTTTGAGTTCAGATTGAAATGTAAGTGTATATAATGATCTTTTTTAGAATTCTACTTTCATTTTTTGCTGTCTCGAAGACTGATAGTTGAGATGATATAGCAGTAGAAAACGAAAAGAAAAAAGTATCCATTTGTCACTTTTCTAAAGTATCTGTACAATTATGCTACTAATAATTAATACATTCTTTGGTAGAAGAAAAAGATCGGGGTTCCCATACATATAAAGGAATTATTACCGTAAGGATAATATCGAGATCAGGAGCAAATCCAATTAAACTGTGAAGCCTCTAGTGAGAATCGAACTCACGACTCCTGGTTTACAAGACCAGTGCTCTAGCCTGAATAGAGGCCTGTCTGAGTGTTATCGATTTCGATCCAGTGTTATAATCTCAGTTCAGGGAAAAATGAAGCAAGAAGGAAGAAAGCAATTATCGTTTTCTGCATCAATTGAAAAAAACAATTCTCCTCAATGTCGAACTCCCTACTCTTTTCGTCTTCGCATCGTGCCCTCAGTGAGGTTCGAACTCACGACCCCTGGTTTACGAGACCAGTACTCTACCACTGAGCTATGAGGGCAGATCTTCCTTTCGCAATACGTTCGCAACAACACGTTGAATGTACTTTCTTTAAACTGGCGAAATGATTGTTTCTACCTGGCCATTTGACCAGATCACTATCTCGAGAAACTCTGAGAGCTAACAACAGAAGTGTCTTTATGACTCATGTTTCACAACACACTGCGGCCTCAATACATCATCGAATGATTGATATTTGCCACTTTATGTTTTCAAGATATCAATTTGATTTCCAGTATATAACATCTGTAGCATTGCCTCGTATCAGTTTGTTTTTGTTTCTCTCCATTTGCTTGTCTCATCTGCATCTGGCATGGATATATCCTCATCTTCTTATTGGAGCAAGTGAATTTTACTGAGTATTTGGTTGAGAATGGTTGAATCTTCGAACTCTCTGACTGAAAGGTAGTTTCTATGGTATCGTGACCGGCCTCTGAAATCATGTGAAACGTCTGATATCAGGACAGTTTCATGGAAAGTACGTTTAATATTTGCGACGACTCGATAAAAAATCACACTATACTATCTGTCACTCTCTCTGTGTGCTTTTCCGGCTACTCTTGTAACCATTTAGCTTTGTTTCTGCAGCACACATCTTATTCAAATGAGAAATAGGTAAAACTAAGCCAACACGATGTTTGAAATGCGGATCTGCGTTTTATGTAGAGAATGTTGTAAGACGAAGGTCAAATAAAAATAGCGTCTGCATTTTCTTTCTATTCTTGTTACTTAAAATCCTGCTGCTGTTTAAATGTACCATGTCATCTCAGGAGAAAATTTTTTTTTTCTTCATTCGACTAGAATAAATCGCTGACGGATAATGCACCTTTGATGTCTACACAAAACGAACCATCAAGCTTTTTGCTATGGAATTAGTAGCGGTGGGATTTGAACCCACCCCCCTCCGTAGAGACTGGTGCCTAAAACCAGCGCCTTAGACCACTCGGCCACGCTACCTAATTCCTACCCAATGCTTTTCGAACAAATCCATTTTAGAACCAGCCTTTGTGAAATGTATTGTTTTGATTTATTATTACCAACATACGATATGCTCGCTTGCTTTGACATTACATATTTTGAGTGCTTGTTTATTTTCTTGTGGTTTCTGCTTAGTAGGACCCACTTTTCCAAAACCAGGCAAACAACGTTGTTCCTTCGGTAGCTTGGTCGAGCCGTGTCAGACGATCATCTACAGTTCCAGTCTGCACAAAGGCCACTCCGTCTTTCACCTGCTTACCTCCGTCCGTCCTCGTGTCTGTGCTTAATACTAAACCCCTTATAGGAAGATGGGTATGGCAGATCGACCGTTTTTCTTTACTCGCAATCATTATTTCATGGATCGTCAACATTGGAACGAACGCTGTAAGAAAGCGAATCCGGTAGGCACGGTTTATAGTTAGTTATTTATCTAATATCGCGTTCATTCATTCCATTTGAAACTGAGCTTGGTAAAGAGTTTCGTCCATTGTTTTTTTAGCGGCTGGTCAATCGCTTGTTCTACATCGAATCAGACGCCAATAATTGATTTCGTTCTTTATTTGACTGTGCTGTCGTATATATCTGTTGATGCTCATTACGTAGCCTTTCGTAATGTAAACTGAATTCCCTCTTCAGTTAGGGCTGTTGCAACCAAATATTTTGCTTCCACGTAACGGTATAAATTGAAAAATCACTGAATTATTCGTCTGTAGTACGAGCTGACGATCACACGTTTACAAGGCAGAATTTTCGCTGCTCCTCAATTTCGATTTATCGCCATGATCCTCATGGCCTAATTTTCTCCAAACGTCTTGAAAAGAGGAAAATGACAACCGAACCACAATTTGAGAGAACGTCGAGGTGGTCAGTCTTCATATATATATATATATTGGTAGCAGTCAATGGATCTGTTTTACGTTGCGATCTGAAGAATTTCAATAATAATAATTGCCTGGTTTAATCCACGTCGGAAACGTCATAGCTGTGAAGCACCGGCAGGAGTGAACTCTCGAGCTAATTATACGGATGTAGAGATAATATTTTCGAATAGATGATTGATGTCGCGGTTTCGAATTGTTTCTACTTCTGAACTTGCTCTAGAATAGATTCAACGTTTCCATTGGCAAGTTTTCACACCTTGCTAGCTGTTGGCAATTAATTGAAGGTAGTGTCGGAAGCAGGACGTTATTGAATGGCAGTGTAGGGGTAGCGTGGCCGAGCGGTCTAAGGCGCTGGTCTAAGGCACCAGTCTCTTCGGAGGCGTGGGTTCGAATCCCATCGCTGCCAATCGATTGTATTACTTTGATGTGTGGGTGGTAAAGTAAATATCAAACTCCAGCTTTTCTTTTTCTAATGTATATCGTGCGCTTTCAAAGCCAATATATTTTGAGTTCAGATTGAAATGTAAGTGTATATAATGATCTTTTTTAGAATTCTACTTTCATTTTTTGCTGTCTCGAAGACTGATAGTTGAGATGATATAGCAGTAGAAAACGAAAAGAAAAAAGTATCCATTTGTCACTTTTCTAAAGTATCTGTACAATTATGCTACTAATAATTAATACATTCTTTGGTAGAAGAAAAAGATCGGGGTTCCCATACATATAAAGGAATTATTACCGTAAGGATAATATCGAGATCAGGAGCAAATCCAATTAAACTGTGAAGCCTCTAGTGAGAATCGAACTCACGACTCCTGGTTTACAAGACCAGTGCTCTAGCCACTGAGCTATAGAGGCCTGTCTAGTGTTTATAATCTCAGTTCAGGGAAAAATGAAGCAAGAAGGAAGAAAGCAATTATCGTTTTCTGCATCAATTGAAAAAAACAATTCTCCTCAATGTCGAACTCCCTACTCTTTTCGTCTTCGCATCGTGCCCTCAGTGAGGTTCGAACTCACGACCCCTGGTTTACGAGACCAGTACTCTACCACTGAGCTATGAGGGCAGATCTTCCTTTCGCAATACGTTCGCAACAACACGTTGAATGTACTTTCTTTAAACTGGCGAAATGATTGTTTCTACCTGGCCATTTGACCAGATCACTATCTCGAGAAACTCTGAGAGCTAACAACAGAAGTGTCTTTATGACTCATGTTTCACAACACACTGCGGCCTCAATACATCATCGAATGATTGATATTTGCCACTTTATGTTTTCAAGATATCAATTTGATTTCCAGTATATAACATCTGTAGCATTGCCTCGTATCAGTTTGTTTTTGTTTCTCTCCATTTGCTTGTCTCATCTGCATCTGGCATGGATATATCCTCATCTTCTTATTGGAGCAAGTGAATTTTACTGAGTATTTGGTTGAGAATGGTTGAATCTTCGAACTCTCTGACTGAAAGGTAGTTTATATGGTATCGTGACCGGCCTCTGAAATCATGTGAAACGTCTGATATCAGGACAGTTTCATGGAAAGTACGTTTAATATTTGCGACGACTCGATAAAAAATCACACTATACTATCTGTCACTCTCTCTGTGTGCTTTTCCGGCTACTCTTGTAACCATTTAGCTTTGTTTCTGCAGCACACATCTTATTCAAATGAGAAATAGGTAAAACTAAGCCAACACGATGTTTGAAATGCGGATCTGCGTTTTATGTAGAGAATGTTGTAAGACGAAGGTCAAAGAAAAATAGCGTCTGCATTTTCTTTCTATTCTTGTTACTTAAAATCCTGCTGCTGTTTAAATGTACCATGTCATCTCAGGAGAAAATTTTTTTTTCTTCATTCGACTAGAATAAATCGCTGACGGATAATGCACCTTTGATGTCTACACAAAACGAACCATCAAGCTTTTTGCTATGGAATTTAGTAGCGGTGGGATTTGAACCCACGCCTCCGTAGAGACTGGTGCCTAAAACCAGCGCCTTAGACCACTCGGCCACGCTACCTAATTCCTACCCAATGCTTTTCGAACAAATCCATTTTAGAACCAGCCTTTGTGAAATGTTTGTTTTTGATTTATTATTACCAACATACGATATGCTCGCTTGCTTTGACATTACATATTTTGAGTGCTTGTTTATTTTCTTGTGGTTTCTGCTTAGTAGGACCCACTTTTCCAAAACCAGGCAAACAACGTTGTTCCTTCGGTAGCTTGGTCGAGCGGTGTCAGACGATCATCTACAGTTCCAGTCTGCACAAAGGCCACTCCGTCTTTCACCTGCTTACCTCCGTCCGTCCTCGTGTCTGTGCTTAATACTAAACCCCTTATAGGAAGATGGGTATGGCAGATCGACCGTTTTTCTTTACTCGCAATCATTATTTCATGGATCGTCAACATTGGAACGAACGCTGTAAGAAAGCGAATCCGGTAGGCACGGTTTATAGTTAGTTATTTATCTAATATCGCGTTCATTCCATTTGAAACTGAGCTTGGTAAAGAGTTTCGTCCATTGTTTTTTTAGCGGCTGGTCAATCGCTTGTTCTACATCGAATCAGACGCCAATAATTGATTTCGTTCTTTATTTGACTGTGCTGTCGTATATATCTGTTGATGCTCATTACGTAGCCTTTCGTAATGTAAACTGAATTCCCTCTTCAGTTAGGGCTGTTGCAACCAAATATTTTGCTTCCACGTAACGGTATAAATTGAAAAATCACTGAATTATTCGTCTGTAGTACGAGCTGACGATCACACGTTTACAAGGCAGAATTTTCGCTGCTCCTCAATTTCGATTTATCGCCATGATCCTCATGGCCTAATTTTCTCCAAACGTCTTGAAAAGAGGAAAATGACAACCGAACCACAATTTGAGAGAACGTCGAGGTGGTCAGTCTTCATATATATATATGGTTGGTAGCAGTCAATGGATCTGTTTTACGTTGCGATCTGAAGAATTTCAATAATCAATAATAATAATTGCCTGGTTTAATCCACGTCGGAAACGTCATAGCTGTGAAGCACCGGCAGGAGTGAACTCTCGAGCTAATTATACGGATGTAGAGATAATATTTTCGAATAGATGATTGATGTCGCGGTTTCGAATTGTTTCTACTTTCTGAACTTGCTCTAGAATAGATTCAACGTTTCCATTGGCAAGTTTTCACACCTTGCTAGCTGTTGGCAATTAATTGAAGGTAGTGTCGGAAGCAGGACGTTATTGAATGGCAGTGTAGGGGTAGCGTGGCCGAGCGGTCTAAGGCGCTGGTCTAAGGCACCAGTCTCTTCGGAGGCGTGGGTTCGAATCCCATCGCTGCCAATCGATTGTATTACTTTGATGTGTGGGTGGTAAAGTAAATATCAAACTCCAGCTTTTCTTTCTAATGTATATCGTGCGCTTTCAAAGCCAATATATTTTGAGTTCAGATTGAAATGTAAGTGTATATAATGATCTTTTTTAGAATTCTACTTTCATTTTTTGCTGTCTCGAAGACTGATAGTTGAGATGATATAGCAGTAGAAAACGAAAAGAAAAAAGTATCCATTTGTCACTTTTCTAAAGTATCTGTACAATTATGCTACTAATAATTAATACATTCTTTGGTAGAAGAAAAAGATCGGGGTTCCCATACATATAAAGGAATTATTACCGTAAGGATAATATCGAGATCAGGAGCAAATCCAATTAAACTGTGAAGCCTCTAGTGAGAATCGAACTCACGACTCCTGGTTTACAAGACCAGTGCTCTAGCCACTGAGCTATAGAGGCCTTTCTAGTGTTATCGATTTCGATTCCAGTGTTATAATCTCAGTTCAGGGAAAAATGAAGCAAGAAGGAAGAAAGCAATTATCGTTTTCTGCATCAATTGAAAAAAACAATTCTCCTCAATGTCGAACTCCCTACTCTCTTCGTCTTCGCATCGTGCCCTCAGTGAGGTTCGAACTCACGACCCCTGGTTTACGAGACCAGTACTCTACCACTGAGCTATGAGGGCAGATCTTCCTTTCGCAATACGTTCGCAACAACACGTTGAATGTACTTTCTTTAAACTGGCGAAATGATTGTTTCTACCTGGCCATTTGACCAGATCACTATCTCGAGAAACTCTGAGAGCTAACAACAGAAGTGTCTTTATGACTCATGTTTCACAACACACTGCGGCCTCAATACATCATCGAATGATTGATATTTGCCACTTTATGTTTTCAAGATATCAATTTGATTTCCAGTATATAACATCTGTAGCATTGCCTCGTATCAGTTTGTTTTTGTTTCTCTCCATTTGCTTGTCTCATCTGCATCTGGCATGGATATATCCTCATCTTCTTATTGGAGCAAGTGAATTTTACTGAGTATTTGGTTGAGAATGGTTGAATCTTCGAACTCTCTGACTGAAAGGTAGTTTCTATGGTATCGTGACCGGCCTCTGAAATCATGTGAAACGTCTGATATCAGGACAGTTTCATGGAAAGTACGTTTAATATTTGCGACGACTCGATAAAAATCACACTATACTATCTGTCACTCTCTCTGTGTGCTTTTCCGGCTACTCTTGTAACCATTTAGCTTTGTTTCTGCAGCACACATCTTATTCAAATGAGAAATAGGTAAAACTAAGCCAACACGATGTTTGAAATGCGGATCTGCGTTTTATGTAGAGAATGTTGTAAGACGAAGGTCAAAGAAAAATAGCGTCTGCATTTTCTTTCTATTCTTGTTACTTAAAATCCTGCTGCTGTTTAAATGTACCATGTCATCTCAGGAGAAAATTTTTTTTTTCTTCATTCGACTAGAATAAATCGCTGACGGATAATGCACCTTTGATGTCTACACAAAACGAACCATCAAGCTTTTTGCTATGGAATTTAGTAGCGGTGGGATTTGAACCCACGCCTCCGTAGAGACTGGTGCCTAAAACCAGCGCCTTAGACCACTCGGCCACGCTACCTAATTCCTACCCAATGCTTTTCGAACAAATCCATTTTAGAACCAGCCTTTGTGAAATGTATTGTTTTGATTTATTATTACCAACATACGATATGCTCGCTTGCTTTGACATTACATATTTTGAGTGCTTGTTTATTTTCTTGTGGTTTCTGCTTAGTAGGACCCACTTTTCCAAAACCAGGCAAACAACGTTGTTCCTTCGGTAGCTTGGTCGAGCCGTGTCAGACGATCATCTACAGTTCCAGTCTGCACAAAGGCCACTCCGTCTTTCACCTGCTTACCTCCGTCCGTCCTCGTGTCTGTGCTTAATACTAAACCCCTTATAGGAAGATGGGTATGGCAGATCGACCGTTTTTCTTTACTCGCAATCATTATTTCATGGATCGTCAACATTGGAACGAACGCTGTAAGAAAGCGAATCCGGTAGGCACGGTTTTATAGTTAGTTACTTATCTAATATCGCGTTCATTCCATTTGAAACTGAGCTTGGTAAAGAGTTTCGTCCATTGTTTTTTTAGCGGCTGGTCAATCGCTTGTTCTACATCATCGAATCAGACGCCAATAATTGATTTCGTTCTTTATTTGACTGTGCTGTCGTATATATCTGTTGATGCTCATTACGTAGCCTTTCGTAATGTAAACTGAATTCCCTCTTCAGTTAGGGCTGTTGCAACCAAATATTTTGCTTCCACGTAACGGTATAATTGAAAAAAAAAATCACTGAATTATTCGTCTGTAGTACGAGCTGACGATCACACGTTTACAAGGCAGAATTTTCGCTGCTCCTCAATTTCGATTTATCGCCATGATCCTCATGGCCTAATTTTCTCCAAACGTCTTGAAAAGAGGAAAATGACAACCGAACCACAATTTGAGAGAACGTCGAGGTGGTCAGTCTTCATATATATATATATATATTGGTAGCAGTCAATGGATCTGTTTTACGTTGCGATCTGAAGAATTTCAATAATAATAATTGCCTGGTTTAATCCACGTCGGAAACGTCATAGCTGTGAAGCACCGGCAGGAGTGAACTCTCGAGCTAATTATACGGATGTAGAGATAATATTTTCGAATAGATGATTGATGTCGCGGTTTCGAATTGTTTCTACTTCTGAACTTGCTCTAGAATAGATTCAACGTTTCCATTGGCAAGTTTTCACACCTTGCTAGCTGTTGGCAATTAATTGAAGGTAGTGTCGGAAGCAGGACGTTATTGAATGGCAGTGTAGGGGTAGCGTGGCCGAGCGGTCTAAGGCGCTGGTCTAAGGCACCAGTCTCTTCGGAGGCGTGGGTTCGAATCCCATCGCTGCCAATCGATTGTATTACTTTTTGATGTGTGGGTGGTAAAGTAAATATCAAACTCCAGCTTTTTTTCTTCTAATGTATATCGTGCGCTTTCAAAGCCAATATATTTTGAGTTCAGATTGAAATGTAAGTGTATATAATGATCTTTTTTAGAATTCTACTTTCATTTTTTGCTGTCTCGAAGACTGATAGTTGAGATGATATAGCAGTAGAAAACGAAAAGAAAAAAGTATCCATTTGTCACTTTTCTAAAGTATCTGTACAATTATGCTACTAATAATTAATACATTCTTTGGTAGAAGAAAAAGATCGGGGTTCCCATACATATAAAGGAATTATTACCGTAAGGATAATATCGAGATCAGGAGCAAATCCAATTAAACTGTGAAGCCTCTAGTGAGAATCGAACTCACGACTCCTGGTTTACAAGACCAGTGCTCTAGCCACTGAGCTATAGAGGCCTGTCGAGTGTTATCGATTTCGATTCCAGTGTTATAATCTCAGTTCAGGGAAAAATGAAGCAAGAAGGAAGAAAGCAATTATCGTTTTCTGCATCAATTGAAAAAAAAAACAATTCTCCTCAATGTCGAACTCCCTACTCTTTTCGTCTTCGCATCGTGCCCTCAGTGAGGTTCGAACTCACGACCCCTGGTTTACGAGACCAGTACTCTACCACCACTGAGCTATGAGGGCAGATCTTCCTTTCGCAATACGTTCGCAACAACACGTTGAATGTACTTTCTTTAAACTGGCGAAATGATTGTTTCTACTATGGCATTTGACCAGATCACTATCTCGAGAAACTCTGAGAGCTAACAACAGAAGTGTCTTTATGACTCATGTTTCACAACACACTGCGGCCTCAATACATCATCGAATGATTGATATTTGCCACTTTATGTTTTCAAGATATCAATTTGATTTCCAGTATATAACATCTGTAGCATTGCCTCGTATCAGTTTGTTTTTGTTTCTCTCCGTCTCATTGCTTGTCTCATCTGCATCTGGCATGGATATATCCTCATCTTCTTATTGGGAGCAAGTGAATTTTACTGAGTATTTGGTTGAGAATGGTTGAATCTTCGAACTCTCTGACTGAAAGGTAGTTTCTATGGTATCGTGACCGGCCTCTGAAATCATGTGAAACGTCTGATATCAGGACAGTTTCATGGAAAGTACGTTTAATATTTGCGACGACTCGATAAAAAATCACACTATACTATCTGTCACTCTCTCTGTGTGCTTTTCCGGCTACTCTTGTAACCATTTAGCTTTGTTTCTGCAGCACACATCTTATTCAAATGAGAAATAGGTAAAACTAAGCCAACACGATGTTTGAAATGCGGATCTGCGTTTTATGTAGAGAATGTTGTAAGACGAAGGTCAAATAAAAATAGCGTCTGCATTTTCTTTCTATTCTTGTTACTTAAAATCCTGCTGCTGTTTAAATGTACCATGTCATCTCAGGAGAAAATTTTTTTTTTTCTTCATTCGACTCGACTAGAATAAATCGCTGACGGATAATGCACCTTTGATGTCTACACAAAACGAACCATCAAGCTTTTTGCTATGGAATTTAGTAGCGGTGGGATTTGAACCCACGCCTCCGTAGAGACTGGTGCCTAAAACCAGCGCCTTAGACCACTCGGCCACGCTACCTAATTCCTACCCAATGCTTTTCGAACAAATCCATTTTAGAACCAGCCTTTGTGAAATGTATTGTTTTGATTTATTATTACCAACATACGATATGCTCGCTTGCTTTGACATTACATATTTTGAGTGCTTGTTTATTTTCTTGTGGTTTCTGCTTAGTAGGACCCACTTTTCCAAAACCAGGCAAACAACGTTGTTCCTTCCTTCGGTAGCTTGGTCGAGCGGCGTGTCAGACGATCATCTACAGTTCCAGTCTGCACAAAGGCCACTCCGTCTTTCACCTGCTTACCTCCGTCCGTCCTCGTGTCTGTGCTTAATACTAAACCCTTATAGGAGATGGGGGTATGGCAGATCGACCGTTTTTCTTTACTCGCAATCATTATTTCATGGATCGTCAACATTGGAACGAACGCTGTAAGAAAGCGAATCCGGTAGGCACCGTTTATAGTTAGTTAGTTACTTATCTAATATCGCGTTCATTCCATTTTCTATTCTCTTACATTTGAAACTGAGCTTGGTAAAGAGTTTCGTCCATTGTTTTTTTATCGGCGGCTGGTCATCGCTTGTTCTACTCTCGAATCAGACGCCAATAATTGATTTCGTTCTTTATTTGACTGTGCTGTCGTATATATCTGTTGATGCTCATTACGTAGCCTTTCGTAATGTAAACTGAATTCCCTCTTCAGTTAGGGCTGTTGCAAACCAATATTTTGCTTCCCACGTAACGGTATAAATTGAAAAATCACTGAATTATTCGTCTGTAGTACGATGTGACGAACAAGCGATGGACCAGCCGCAAAATTTCGATGGACGCAATTCCCTTTACCAAGCTCAGTTTTTAAACGTAGAGAATAGAAAATGGAATGAACGCGATATTAATAATAACTAACTATAAACTTGGCCTACCTAATTAGCTTTCATACAGCGTTCTTCCAATGTTGACGAGAATTTCCCATGAATAATGATTGCGAGGTAAAGAAAACGGTCGATCGGCCATACCCATCTTCCTATAGGGGTTGAGTATTAAGCACAGACCCGAGGACGACGGAGGTAAATCAGGTGAAAGATTGAGTGGGCCAATTGTTTCAGACTGGGAACTGTAGATGATCGTCTGACACGTTTCGACCAAGCGACCGAAGGAATCAACGGTGTGTGCCTGGTCTTGGAAAAGTGGGTCCTACTAAGCAGAAACCACAAGAAAATAACAGCACTCAAAATGTTAATGTCAAAGCAAGCGAGCATATCGTATGTTGGTATAATAAAAAAATCAAAAGAATACAGTTCAACAAAGGCTGGTTCTAAATGTATTTGTTCGAAAAGCATTGGGGTAGGATTAGGTAGCGTGGCCGAGTGGTCTAAGGCGCTGGTTTTAGGCACCAGTCTCTACGGAGGCGTGGGGTTCAAATCCCACCGCTACTAAATCCATAGCAAAAAGCTTGATGGTTCGTTTGTGTAGACATCAAAGGTGCATTATCCGTAAGCGATTTATTCTAGTCGCATGAAAGAAAAAAAAAATTTTCTCCTAGATGACATGGTACATTTAAACAGCAGCAGGATTTTAAGTAACAAGAAAGAAAGAAAATGCAGACGCTATTTTTACTTTGACCTTCGTCTTACAACATTCTCTATATAAAAAGCAGATCCGCATTTCAAACATCGTGTTGGCTTAGTTTTACCTATTTTCATTTGAATAAGATGTTGCTGCAGAAACAAAGCTAATGGTTACAAGAGTAGCCGGAAAAGCCACAGAGAGAGTGACAGATAGTATAGTGTGATTTTTATCGAGTCGTCGCAAATATTAAACGTACTTTCCATGAAACTGTCCTGATATCGACGTTTCACATGATTTCAGAGGCCGGTCACGATACCATAGAAACTACCTTTCAGTCAGAGAGTTCGAAGATTCAACCATTCTCAACCAAATACTCAGTAAAATTCACTTGCTCCAATAAGAAGATGAGGATATATCCATGCCAGATGCAGACGAGACAAGCAAATGGAGAGAAACAAAAACAAACTGATACGAGGCAATGCTACAGATGTTATATACTGGAAATCAAATTGATATCTTGAAAACATAAAGTGGCAAATATCAATCATTCGATGATGTATTGAGGCCGCAGTGTGTTGTGAAACATGAGTCATAAAGACACTTCTGTTGTTAGCTCTCAGAGTTTCTCGAGATAGTGATCTGGTCAAATGGCCAGGTAGAAACAATCATTTCGCCAGTTTAAAGAAAGTACATTCAACGTGTTGTTGCGAACGTATTGCGAAAGGAAGATCTGCCCTCATAGCTCAGTGGTCTGGTCGTAAACCAGGGGTCGTGAGTTCGAACCTCACTGAGGGCACGATGCGAAGACGAAAAGAGTAGGGAGTTCGACATTGAGGAGAATTGTTTTTTTCAATTGATGCAGAAAACGATAATTGCTTTCTTCCTTCTTGCTTCATCTTTCCCTGAACTGAGATTATAACACTGGAATCGAAATCGATAACACTCGACAGGCCTCTATAGCTCAGTGGCTAGAGCACTGGTCTTGTAAACCAGGAGTCGTGAGTTCGATTCTCACTAGAGGCTTCACAGTTTAATTGGATTTGCTCCTGATCTCGATATTATCCTTACGGTAATAATTCCTTTATATGTATGGGAACCCCGATCTTTTTCTTCTACCAAAGAATGTATTAATTATTAGTAGCATAATTGTACAGATACTTTAGAAAAGTGACAAATGGATACTTTTTCTTTTCGTTTTCTACTGCTATATCATCTCAACTATCAGTCTTCGAGACAGCAAAAAATGAAAGTAGAATTCTAAAAAAGATCATTATATACACTTACATTTCAATCTGAACTCAAAATATATTGGCTTTGAAAGCGCACGATATACATTAGAAAGAAAAGATGGAGTTTGATATTTACTTTACCACCCACACATCAAAGTAATACAATCGATTGGCAGCGATGGGATTCGAACCCACGCCTCCGAAGAGACTGGTGCCTTAGACCAGCGCCTCGGCCACGCTACCCCTACACTGCCATTCAATAACGTCCTGCTTCCGACACTACCTTCAATTAATTGCCAACAGCTAGCAAGGTGTGAAAACTTGCCAATGGAAACGTTGAATCTATTCTAGAGCAAGTTCAGAAGTAGAAACAATTCGAAACCGCGACATCAATCATCTATTCGAAAATATTATCTCTACATCCGTATAATTAGCTCGAGAGTTCACTCCTGCCGGTGCTTCACAGCTATGACGTTTCCGACGTGGATTAAACCAGGCAATTATTATTATTGAAATTCTTCAGATCGCAACGTAAAACAGATCCATTGACTGCTACCAATATATATATATATATGAAGACTGACCACCTCGACGTTCTCTCAAATTGTGGTTCGGTTGTCATTTTCCTCTTTTCAAGACGTTTGGAGAAAATTAGGCCATGAGGATCATGGCGATAAATCGAAATTGAGGAGCAGCGAAAATTCTGCCTTGTAAACGTGTGATCGTCAGCTCGTACTACAGACGAATAATTCAGTGATTTTTCAATTTATACCGTTACGTGGAAGCAAAATATTTGGTTGCAACAGCCCTAACTGAAGAGGGAATTCAGTTTACATTACGAAAGGCTACGTAATGAGCATCAACAGATATATACGACAGCACAGTCAAATAAAGAACGAAATCAATTATTGGCGTCTGATTCGATGTAGAACAAGCGATTGACCAGCCGCAAAAAACAATGGACGAAACTCTTTACCAAGCTCAGTTTCAAATGTGGAATGAACGCGATAAATATAGAAATAACTAACTATAAAACGTGCCTACCGGATTCGCTTTCTTACAGCGTTCGTTCCAATGTTGACGATCCATGAAATAATGATTGCGAGTAAAGAAAAACGGTCGATCTGCCATACCCATCTTCCTATAAGGGGTTTAGTATTAAGCACAGACACGAGGACGGACGGAGGTAAGCAGGTGAAAGACGGAGTGGCCTTTGTGCAGACTGGAACTGTAGATGATCGTCTGACACGGCTCGACCAAGCTACCGAAGGAACAACGTTGTTTGCCTGGTTTTGGAAAAGTGGGTCCTACTAAGCAGAAACCAACAAGAATAAACAAGCACTCAAAATATGTAATGTCAAAGCAAGCGAGCATATCGTATGTTGGTAATAATAAATCAAAACAATACATTTCACAAAGGCTGGTTCTAAAATGGATTTGTTCGAAAAGCATTGGGTAGGAATTAGGTAGCGTGGCCGAGTGGTCTAAGGCGCTGGTTTTAGGCACCAGTCTACGGAGGCGTGGGTTCAAATCCCACCGCTACTAAATTCCATAGCAAAAAGCTTGATGGTTCGTTTTGTGTAGACATCAAAGGTGCATTATCCGTCAGCGATTTATTCTAGTCGAATGAAGAAAAAAAATTTTCTCCTGAGATGACATGGTACATTTAAACAGCAGCAGGATTTTAAGTAACAAGAATAGAAAGAAAATGCAGACGCTATTTTTTTGACCTTCGTCTTACAACATTCTCTACATAAAACGCAGATCCGCATTTCAAACATCGTGTTGGCTTAGTTTTACCTATTTCTCATTTGAATAAGATGTGTGCTGCAGAAACAAAGCTAAATGGTTACAAGAGTAGCCGGAAAAGCACACAGAGAGAGTGAGACAGATAGTATAGTGTGATTTTTATCGAGTCGTCGCAAATATTAAACGTACTTTCCATGAAACTGTCCTGATATCAGACGTTTCACATGATTTCAGAGGCCGGTCACGATACCATAGAAACTACCTTTCAGTCAGAGAGTTCGAAGATTCAACCATTCTCAACCAATATCACTCAGTAAAATTCACTTGCTCCAATAAGAAGATGAGGATATATCCATGCCAGATGCAGATGAGACAAGCAAATGGAGAGAAACAAAAACAAACTGATACGAGGCAATGCTACAGATGTTATATACTGGAAATCAAATTGATATCTTGAAAACATAAAGTGGCAAATATCAATCATTCGATGATGTATTGAGGCCGCAGTGTGTTGTGAAACATGAGTCATAAAGACACTTCTGTTGTTAGCTCTCAGAGTTTCTCGAGATAGTGATCTGGTCAAATGGCCAGGTAGAAACAATCATTTCGCCAGTTTAAAGAAAGTACATTCAACGTGTTGTTGCGAACGTATTGCGAAAGGAAGATCTGCCCTCATAGCTCAGTGGTAGAGTACTGGTCTCGTAAACCAGGGGTCGTGAGTTCGAACCTCACTGAGGGCACGATGCGAAGACGAAAGAGTAGGGAGTTCGACATTGAGGAGAATTGTTTTTTTCAATTGATGCAGAAAACGATAATTGCTTTCTTCCTTCTTGCTTCATTTTCCCTGAACTGAGATTATAACACTAGTCGACAGGCCTCTATAGCTCAGTGGCTAGAGCACTGGTCTTGTAAACCAGGAGTCGTGAGTTCGATTCTCACTAGAGGCTTCACAGTTTAATTGGATTTGCTCCTGATCTCGATATTATCCTTACGGTAATAATTCCTTTATATGTATGGGAACCCCGATCTTTTTCTTCTACCAAAGAATGTATTAATTATAGTAGCATAATTGTACAGATACTTTAGAAAAGTGACAAATGGATACTTTTTTCTTTTCGTTTTCTACTGCTATATCATCTCAACTATCAGTCTTCGAGACAGCAAAAAATGAAAGTAGAATTCTAAAAAAGATCATTATATACACTTACATTTCAATCTGAACTCAAAATATATTGGCTTTGAAAGCGCACGATATACATTAGAAAGAAAAGCTGGAGTTTGATATTTACTTTACCACCCACACATCAAAGTAATACAATCGATTGGCAGCGATGGGATTCGAACCCACGCCTCCGAAGAGACTGGTGCCTTAGACCAGCGCCTTAGACCGCTCGGCCACGCTACCCCTACACTGCCATTCAATAACGTCCTGCTTCCGACACTACCTTCAATTAATTGCCAACAGCTAGCAAGGTGTGAAAACTTGCCAATGGAAACGTTGAATCTATTCTAGAGCAAGTTCAGAAGTAGAAACAATTCGAAACCGCGACATCAATCATCTATTCGAAAATATTATCTCTACATCCGTATAATTAGCTCGAGAGTTCACTCCTGCCGGTGCTTCACAGCTATGACGTTTCCGACGTGGATTAAACCAGGCAATTATTATTATTGAAATTCTTCAGATCGCAACGTAAAACAGATCCATTGACTGCTACCAATATATATATATATATATGAAGACTGACCACCTCGACGTTCTCTCAAATTGTGGTTCGGTTGTCATTTTCCTCTTTTCAAGACGTTTGGAGAAAATTAGGCCATGAGGATCATGGCGATAAATCGAAATTGAGGAGCAGCGAAAATTCTGCCTTGTAAACGTGTGATCGTCAGCTCGTACTACAGACGAATAATTCAGTGATTTTTCAATTTATACCGTTACGTGGAAGCAAAATATTTGGTTGCAACAGCCCTAATTGAAGAGGGAATTCAGTTTACATTACGAAAGGCTACGTAATGAGCATCAAACGATATATACGACAGCACAGTCAAATAAAGAACGAAATCAATTATTGGCGTCTGATTCGATGTAGAACAAGCGATTGACCAGCCGCTAAAAAAACAATGGACGAAACTCTTTACCAAGCTCAGTTTCAAAGGATATGAACGCGATATTAGATAAGTAACTAACTATAAACGGTGCCTACCGGATTCGCTTTCTTACAGCGTTCGTTCCAATGTTGACGATCCATGAAATAATGATTGCGAGTAAAGAAAAACGGTCGATCTGCCATACCCATCTTCCTATAAGGGGTTTAGTATTAAGCACAGACACGAGGACGGACGGAGGTAAGCAGGTGAAAGACGGAGTGGCCTTTGTGCAGACTGGAACTGTAGATGATCGTCTGACACCGCTCGACCAAGCTACCGAAGGAACAACGTTGTTTGCCTGGTTTTGGAAAAGTGGGTCCTACTAACAGAAAACCACAAGAAAATAAACAAGCACTCAAAAGTGTAATGTCAAAGCAAGCGAGCATATCGTATGTTGGTAATAATAAATCAAAACAATACATTTCACAAAGGCTGGTTCTAAAATGGATTTGTTCGAAAAGCATTGGGTAGGAATTAGGTAGCGTGGCCGAGTGGTCTAAGGCGCTGGTTTTAGGCACCAGTCTCTACGGAGGCGTGGGTTCAAATCCCACCGCTACTAAATTCCATAGCAAAAAGCTTGATGGTTCGTTTTGTGTAGACATCAAAGGTGCATTATCCGTCAGCGATTTATTCTAGTCGAATGAAGAAAAAAAAGAATTTTCTCCTGAGATGACATGGTACATTTAAACAGCAGCAGGATTTTAAGTAACAAGAATAGAAAGAAAATGCAGACGCTACTTTTTTTTGACCTTCGTCTTACAACTTTCTCTATATAAAACGCAGATCCGCATTTCAAACATCGTGTTGGCTTAGTTTTACCTATTTCTCATTTGAATAAAATGTGTGCTGCAGAAACAAAGCTAAATGGTTACAAGAGTAGCCGGAAAAGCACACAGAGAGAAGTGACAGATAGTATAGTGTGATTTTTATCGAGTCGTCGCAAATATTAAACGTACTTTCCATGAAACTGTCCTGATATCCGACGTTTCACATGATTTCAGAGGCCGGTCACGATACCATAGAAAAAACTACCTTTCAGTCAGAGAGTTCGAAGATTCAACCATCTCAACCAAATACTCAGTAAAATTCACTTGCTCCAATAAGAAGATGAGGATATATCCATGCCAGATGCAGATGAGACAAGCAAATGGAGAGAAACAAAAACAAACTGATACGAGGCAATGCTACAGATGTTATATACTGGAAATCAAATTGATATCTTGAAAACATAAAGTGGCAAATATCAATCATTCGATGATGTATTGAGGCCGCAGTGTGTTGTGAAACATGAGTCATAAAGACACTTCTGTTGTTAGCTCTCAGAGTTTCTCGAGATAGTGATCTGGTCAAATGGCCAGGTAGAAACAATCATTTCGCCAGTTTAAAGAAAGTACATTCAACGTGTTGTTGCGAACGTATTGCGAAAGGAAGATCTGCCCTCATAGCTCAGTGGTAGAGTACTGGTCTCGTAAACCAGGGGTCGTGAGTTCGAACCTCACTGAGGGCACGATGCGAAGACGAAAGAGTAGGGAGTTCGACATTGAGGAGAATTGTTTTTTTCAATTGATGCAGAAAACGATAATTGCTTTCTTCCTTCTTGCTTCATCTTTCCCTGAACTGAGATTATTATAACACTAGACAGGCCTCTATAGCTCAGTGGCTAGAGCACTGGTCTTGTAAACCAGGAGTCGTGAGTTCGATTCTCACTAGAGGCTTCACAGTTTAATTGGATTTGCCTGATCTCGATATTATCCTTACGGTAATAATTCCTTTATATGTATGGGAACCCCGATCTTTTTCTTCTACCAAAGAATGTATTAATTATTAGTAGCATAATTGTACAGATACTTTAGAAAAGTGACAAATGGATACTTTTTTCTTTTCGTTTTCTACTGCTATATCATCTCAACTATCAGTCTTCGAGACAGCAAAAAAATGAAAGTAGAATTCTAAAAAAGATCATTATATACACTTACATTTCAATCTGAACTCAAATATATTGGCTTTGAAAGCGCACGATATACATTAGAAAGAAAAGATGGAGTTTGATATTTACTTTACCACCCACACATCAAAGTAATACAATCGATTGGCAGCGATGGGATTCGAACCCACGCCTCCGAAGAGACTGGTGCCTTAGACCAGCGCCTTAGACCGCTCGGCCACGCTACCCTACACTGCCATTCAATAACGTCCTGCTTCCGACACTACCTTCAATTAATTGCCAACAGCTAGCAAGGTGTGAAAACTTGCCAATGGAAACGTTGAATCTATTCTAGAGCAAGTTCAGAAGTAGAAACAATTCGAAACCGCGACATCAATCATCTATTCGAAAATATTATCTCATCCGTATAATTAGCTCGAGAGTTCACTCCTGCCGGTGCTTCACAGCTATGACGTTTCCGACGTGGATTAAACCAGGCAATTATTATTATTGAAATTCTTCAGATCGCAACGTAAAACAGATCCATTGACTGCTACCATATATATATATATATGAAGACTGACCACCTCGACGTTCTCTCAAATTGTGGTTCGGTTGTCATTTTCCTCTTTTCAAGACGTTTGGAGAAAATTAGGCCATGAGGATCATGGCGATAAATCGAAATTGAGGAGCAGCGAAAATTCTGCCTTGTAAACGTGTGATCGTCAGCTCGTACTACAGACGAATAATTCAGTGATTTTTTCAATTTATACCGTTACGTGGAAGCAAAATATTTGGTTGCAACAGCCCTAACTGAAGAGGGAATTCAGTTTACCTTACGAAAGGCTACGTAATGAGCATCAACAGATATATACGACAGCACAGTCAAATAAAGAACGAAATCAATTATTGGCGTCTGATTCGATGTAGAACAAGCGATTGACCAGCCGAAAAAAAAACAATGGACGACGAAACTCTTTACCAAGCTCAGTTTCAAATGGAATGAACGCGATATTAGATAAGTAACTAACTATAAACGGTGCCTACCGGATTCGCTTTCTTACAGCGTTCGTTCCAATGTTGACGATCCATGAAATAATGATTGCGAGTAAAGAAAAACGGTCGATCTGCCATACCCATCTTCCTATAAGGGTTTAGTATTAAGCACAGACACGAGGACGGACGGAGGTAAGCAGGTGAAAGACGGAGTGGCCTTTGTGCAGACTGGAACTGTAGATGATCGTCTGACACCGCTCGACCAAGCTACCGAAGGAACAACGTTGTTTGCCTGGTTTTGGAAAAGTGGGTCCTACTAAGCAGAAACCACAAGAAAATAAACAAGCACTCAAAATATGTAATGTCAAAGCAAGCGAGCATATCGTATGTTGGTAATAATAAATCAAAACAATACATTTCACAAAGGCTGGTTCTAAAATGGATTTGTTCGAAAAGCATTGGGTAGGAATTAGGTAGCGTGGCCGAGTGGTCTAAGGCGCTGGTTTTAGGCACCAGTCTCTACGGAGGCGTGGGTTCAAATCCCACCGCTACTAAATTCCATAGCAAAAAGCTTGATGGTTCGTTTTGTGTAGACATCAAAGGTGCATTATCCGTCAGCGATTTATTCTAGTCGAATGAAGAAAAAACAAAATTTCTCCTGAGATGACATGGTACATTTAAACAGCAGCAGGATTTTAAGTAACAAGAATAGAAAGAAAATGCAGACGCTATTTTTACTTTGACCTTCGTCTTACAACATTCTCTACATAAAACGCAGATCCGCATTTCAAACATCGTGTTGGCTTAGTTTTACCTATTTCTCATTTGAATAAGATGTGTGCTGCAGAAACAAAGCTAAATGGTTACAAGAGTAGCCGGAAAAGCACACAGAGAGAGTGACAGATAGATATAGTGTGATTTTTATCGAGTCGTCGCAAATATTAAACGTACTTTCCATGAAACTGTCCTGATATCGACGTTTCACATGATTTCAGAGGCCGGTCACGATACCATAGAAACTACCTTTCAGTCAGAGAGTTCGAAGATTCAACCATTCTCAACCAAATACTCAGTAAAATTCACTTGCTCCAATAAGAAGATGAGGATATATCCATGCCAGATGCAGATGAGACAAGCAAATGGAGAGAAACAAAAACAAACTGATACGAGGCAATGCTACAGATGTTATATACTGGAAATCAAATTGATATCTTGAAAACATAAAGTGGCAAATATCAATCATTCGATGATGTATTGAGGCCGCAGTGTGTTGTGAAACATGAGTCATAAAGACACTTCTGTTGTTAGCTCTCAGAGTTTCTCGAGATAGTGATCTGGTCAAATGGCCAGGTAGAAACAATCATTTCGCCAGTTTAAAGAAAGTACATTCAACGTGTTGTTGCGAAACGATTGCGAAAGGAAGATCTGCCCTCATAGCTCAGTGGTAGAGTACTGGTCTCGTAAACCAGGGGTCGTGAGTTCGAACCTCACTGAGGGCACGATGCGAAGACGAAAGAGTAGGGAGTTCGACATTGAGGAGAATTGTTTTTTTCAATTGATGCAGAAAACGATAATTGCTTTCTTCCTTCTTGCTTCATCTTTCCCTGAACTTGAACTGAATCGAGATTCGATAACACTCGACAGGCCTCTATAGCTCAGTGGCTAGAGCACTGGTCTTGTAAACCAGGAGTCGTGAGTTCGATTCTCACTAGAGGCTTCACAGTTTAATTGGATTTGCTCCTGATCTCGATATTATCCTTACGGTAATAATTCCTTTATATGTATGGGAACCCCGATCTTTTTCTTCTACCAAAGAATGTATTAATTATTAGTAGCATAATTGTACAGATACTTTAGAAAAGTGACAAATGGATACTTTTTTCTTTTCGTTTTCTACTGCTATATCATCAACTATCAGTCTTCGAGACAGCAAAAAATGAAAGTAGAATTCTAAAAAAGATCATTATATACACTTACATTTCAATCTGAACTCAAAATATATTGGCTTTGAAAGCGCACGATATACATTAGAAAGAAAAGATGGAGTTTGATATTTACTTTACCACCCCACACATCAAAGTAATACAATCGATTGGCAGCGATGGGATTCGAACCCACGCCTCCGAAGAGACTGGTGCCTTAGACCAGCGCCTTAGACCGCTCGGCCACGCTACCCCTACACTGCCATTCAATAACGTCCTGCTTCCGACACTACCTTCAATTAATTGCCAACAGCTAGCAAGGTGTGAAAACTTGCCAATGGAAACGTTGAATCTATTCTAGAGCAAGTTCAGAAGTAGAAACAATTCGAAACCGCGACATCAATCATCTATTCGAAAATATTATCTCAACATCCGTTATAATTAGCTCGAGAGTTCACTCCTGCCGGTGCTTTACAGCTATGACGTTTCCGACGTGGATTAAACCAGGCAATTATTATTATTGAAATTCTTCAGATCGCAAAGTAAAACAGATCCATTGACTGCTACCAATATTATATATATGAAGACTGACCACCTCGACGTTCTCTCAAATTGTGGTTCGGTTGTCATTTTCCTCTTTTCAAGACGTTTGGAGAAAATTAGGCCATGAGGATCATGGCGATAAATCGAAATTGAGGAGCAGCGAAAATTCTGCCTTGTAAACGTGTGATCGTCAGCTCGTACTACAGACGAATAATTCAGTGATTTTTCAATTTATACCGTTACGTGGAAGCAAAATATTTGGTTGCAACAGCCCTAACTGAAGAGGGAATTCAGTTTACTTACGAAAGGCTACGTAATGAGCATCAACAGATATATACGACAGCACAGTCAAATAAAGAACGAAATCAATTATTGGCGTCTGATTCGATGTAGAACAGCGATTGACCAGCCGATAAAAAAACAATGGACGAAACTCTTTACCAAGCTCCGTTTCAAATGGAATGAACGCGATATTAGATAAAAACTAACTATAAACGGTGCCTACCGGATTCGCTTTCTTACAGCGTTCGTTCCAATGTTGACGATCCATGAAATAATGATTGCGAGTAAAGAAAAAGGTTCGATCTGCCATACCCATCTTCCTATAAGGGGTTAGTATTAAGCACAGACACGAGGACGGACGGAGGTAAGCAGGTGAAAGACGGAGTGGCCTTTGTGCAGACTGGAACTGTAGATGATCGTCTGACACCGCTCGACCAAGCTACCGAAGGAACAACGTTGTTTGCCTGGTTTTGGAAAAGTGGGTCCACTAAAGCAGAAACCACAAGAAAATAACCAAGCACTCAAAATATGTAATGTCAAAGCAAGCGAGCAATAATGTTTGGTAAATAATAAATCAAAACAAACATTTACAAAGGCTGGTTTCTAAAATGGATTTTTCCGAAGCATTGGGTATGAATTAGTGTAGTCGTGGCCGAGTGGTCTAACGGCG
>JACATO010001431.1:0-155000 GCA_018389105.1 Nautilus pompilius
AGTACTTCGGTTACGTTTACTTCAGATCATCCTGGTCGCTCGCTCTTAATACATAACGTTTTCTCCGAATATATTTTACTTGTCGCTAACAATTTTAATAAAGGCATTAAAAAAGAAACAAACTTAATTTACTGCAAACAATAAATCCGGTAACTGTGAGAGTAGATTTCGTGCGGTTCGAAGATCCGACATTGGGAGAAGACGCTCACACGGTCGGCCGAATATAACGGAAGTATGGAATTTAAAAGGGATGTGGTTCCAATACACAGTCGGTTATCTGGTTCAGAGACTGGGCTGAATTATTTGGAACTGAATACTTTTTTATCCGCTGTATTAAATCTTACAAAACTGATTAAAGCAAAGATTAGTCGTGTTTCTGAAGAGAAGGATGAAAGAGTGCGAGACATGATTGTTGATCTACCAAAGAGGAGTGGACAGAAAATCATTGTTAATTAGCGAAGATTAAAGACCAACAGATCTGTACACAATATACGAAGATGAAAATATGCCATCTACTCGATGATTAGCTCTTGTGTATCTATACGAGTCATTAAAGAGACAAGTAATGATTATAACGTTTGTTTACTGAAATATCCCATAATCTTTACTGAATTAAAAAATTTAATAAATCTATTTTTTTTGATTATATCCAAATTTATTATACTTGAATGTCTATCTTTATATTATTGATGTCTGTTTATTTTGGAGCTAAGCAGCAGTTCTCGTTGAGGATATATATCTATATATCTATATCCGTATCAATAATGATAAATTATTGCAATGCGAGCAATGAAAAACAATCTAATTGTGACTGACCAAATAAACACAAGCAAGTAATTGAGTCAGTCCTGTTGAGCTCTTAGGTACTGACGACCAGACCAATATTCTCCCCAGGGTAGACATTTAAACAGCCCTTTCAGTAAACCGGCTGGTCCCATTGTGCAGTCCACAGCCAACCCAAAAGATCACGGAACATGGTCAGTCATTCGCCTAACAAGAAAATGATGGATAACTAAATACCGCGCAAGAGATTTATTTGAAAAAGACCAATCCATCTGATCTTTATGATCTGTCTATTGAAAACATTTAAATCCATTTACCGAATCCATCATTGCCCCTACTGACAGAAACTTATTTCTTAATTTGCCTCACCTCTTTTTTCGTAACAAGTATAGTTCGAAGAAGCAAGGAGTGGCTGGGTATGATTGGCCAACGAGAGAGACATACATCTAGCAACAACATTCGATTCTCTCGATCAAAAGATAAGACGTCCAGCTGCATGCACAGATGTGATTTATTACCATATGGACCATACCAGAGCAATGTAAAGAAGTACACCCATTTTTCCCGTATCGCAGCACTACAATAGAAATCAAAGACATGAGATTCTATAAACAAGAGTCGTATCTAATCACAATAAATTATACTTGGCAGTACAAACGGGCAGATAAATTTTGATAAATGCAATAAATAGACAGATATAAGATAGGAGTATATAACTGCGAAATAGAAGTGTTTTCTTAAGTGAATATACTACTAATTTCTAACTGATTATTAATTACCTTTACTTTGCTGTATTTGAAAAGTGACGCGAAATATATTTATAAATACGCATAAATGCAATAAAATGTTGAAAGACCTCGGCTAACGAAGGTCTGGAGAGAAACTATCTGAATAAAGGAGATTGGTAAGCATCTGGCTTCATCAAAAACGTTTCACTTCCTCCACCTATAAGTTCAAGTCCGTGGCAAGGATAGAATGTGGGACCATAGCAATAAAATCTAATATTCACCAAAGGAGAGAAAATATGATTATTATAATGTAACAAATACAGTGATCCAATAGGCATTAGACGATTGCTATCTATTTTAAACTAAATCTTGATGAATGAATGACTTATTCCATTGGGTTAAAAACCTCCATACATAACGACATGGATCGGTGAATTATTTTAATTGTATACACGTTAATTATTCTACAAGATAGAATTATTCGTTTTAATTTCTTATTTTTCGCTCTCTATTCTCTTTACCTTCTTGTTACATTCTTTTATCGACTTCATGTTGGATAAACGACGCAATAATTGTAAAAGTCGTGATATCAAAACAAATAGACAAAGGAATTCTTCCATGAGCCCAAATCCATAGGCTGCTGGGTCTATCTGTTCTAGCACATGGCGCGGCGGAATTGTATACGGCGGGTATGTAGTTATCTCACTTTACCCAGCAAAGAGCCGAACATATTGATTATTGAATAGTTCAAGTAAGAAAAGAAAATCAGACACTCAAAGTACTATTTTAAAAAGTTACCGATCACAAATGAAATTATGCATTGATAACAAAACAGTATGAATAACCTTTTAGGTCGCAAGTTTGAAAAAGGGATAATCTGACCAATATTGGAAGTGCGACCCTGTAATTAGTAAGAACCAGGAATAAAGGTAAGCTGTTGGATGTTGAATCCTTAATTTAGAAATTATTTCTAAAATGAAAAAATAAAAACAGGTATGCATCATTAAAGGACGAAGGAAAGGGAGACAATTTGTTAGTGACGTGGTTTTTTAAAAGATTTACGGTTATATATATATACAAAAACGAAATTATTTCCTTTACCAAAATTATGACGAATATCTAAGGGTTTACTTGGCCGCCAAAATGCTCAACATGTAATTCCTAAAAGATGCAAATACCAGCCAGATGAAGAGATTGTGTCAGGATCGAATGGGTTCGAACAACAGGAACGAGCTCGGATACTTCTTGTTTTTGTACAATGAAGACGGAGACCTGAACCATGAGGACTTTCATGGAGACTGACTGCTCTTTTCATTGAACATCAATGAAAGTAAAACACCTGAGTTGGATTTCTTTCCATCGAGTCGTCTGTCAGTCATATTTCATTGGCCTCAGCTAGGACGAAACCATTCCGTTCGCTAATAAAGGGGGCGAGGTATAAAGGTCCTAACGTGTTAATGTTCTGATGGCGAAGAGTTGTCGCTGGCTGGTGTTTCTAGTTCGCGAAATTCCGACGGATTGGTACCTGCCTCCGACACCTTCAACAGTGATGTCTGGAAATAAGGTGTAGGAACGGAGGGATGACGGTAGAAAGGATCTCGTATATAGCAAAGAACAGAAATAACCTCCATCACAAATTAAGCAAAACATACTGGTTGGGGAGTTGCTTTACCTGCTTTGAGTTGTAACAAGATGACAATCTGTGTACTCGCTTCACATCTGTGAATCACACGCCACGTGCGCCAAATGGCTTTTGTCTCACTCTGAATTTATCTATCAAATCTCCGTAGGGAGGAAAACGAAGAATTCAGATGTCATACAAATGACAAACAGAAGCTCTCTATTGTTTTTATAATTATTGAAGTCAGTAAAGATCATCAATAACTGCTTTTGTGCCTCTTCTGCTTATCTATCTTCTTTTTCTCAATATTCCTGATAATAATTGTGTTATAAAGGAAAAATTTGATTTAGGTAGACCTCGTGTTATTCAGGTGCTCTTTAAATAATTAATTATTTATCAGACTGACACAGTGTAATGTGGCATTAGGAGACAAATACACTTAAGCTATAGTAATAAGGCATGTTCTTTGTGTAGAAATATTACATAATCAAAGATTATTTATTGCTTTTTAGTAAAAAACTATGCACATTGTCTTCCTCTTATATAGTAAGCATCCTGTATGTCTTGTATATGTCATATTGGATGAATTGCACAAAAATTGTCAATAATGACATGGCTTGAATTTGAAAACGCATATCAATCCTTTATTTGCGGCACAATCAGTATTATTTTGGCAGATTTCTTCGTAGTCTCGGAATACTGAAATATAAGTAAAGTTATTTGAAATCAATGGGCGGTTTCCATGAAAAGTCTATTATAAATTGTTGTGTGGAATCCAACGGGGAAGTTTAACATTTTCATCTAATAAGGTCAGACAGATCTCTCTCTTTCTCTCTCTCTCTCTTCCATCTCTCTCTCTCTCTCTCTCATCTCTCTCTCTCTCTCTCTCTCTCTCCTCCTTCTCTCTCTCTCTCTCTCTCTCTCTCTCTCTCTCTCTCTCTCTCTCTCTCTCTCTCTCTCTCTCTTCTCTCTCTCTCTCCTCTCTCTCTCTCTCTCTCTTTTCTTCTCTCCTCTCTCTTCTCATGTCATGATTTTATTTAACGTTTTTCTGGTTTACTTCTTTTTATCTATTTTATTGGTCGTTTATCGCCCATTTTCTCTCGTCTCACTTTCTGTTTTCCCACTTTTTTTCGCATCCGTTCATATCGCTTTTCTTCCTTTCTAAGTCACACAAACGAACAGATGATAGAACAAAGGAAATTCTATGTCACTCACCTTTAGAGTAATTTGGGCTTTGTAACAAAACAATAACGGCAAATAAACAAAGTGTTTTCATTTGGCCTGAAAAATGGAGAAATAGAATCAGATTTAATGTGCTCTTCTGATAAGGATAAAACTATAACCTGTTCAGAAACATTGAACCATTATTAATCTTGTATAAGCGGATTTGTTGTCACCAACAAAATGTGAGGATTCGAAATTGAGAAGAAGTGTTTATAGAAAGATAGTGAAAATGCGTTTCATTTTGATTCTTTCAACTAATTTTTGAAACTACGTTTTTGAATTTCGTGCAGTTGGAAGTTTTGCCAATAAAAATATTATTTATCACATAGTTACAATTGTAAATAGAAACAGTATTACTTTTGGCTTATTATGATAACATATTTTTCATTGAATTTTAGAAAATAATATAACCGAAACCAGAAATTTACGAACAGAATCGGTTTATTGAAAGGGCCAACTGGAGCTTATCAAATAAAGAAGCTATAGATTAAATTATACCTGAAGATAATGCGGATACATATTCTGGGTTGTTGTTCTTAGCGAACTACATAAATAGAAAGAAAGATCATTGTTGTAAAAAAAGGAATCAAAATTAATAAAAATAAAAAGGAAAACACGAGGTCCTAAAATAAATACTATGATTAGTAAAGTTATTTCTGCCTACTTTACTCTCCCATTGACATTTTTCTGTTTATGAATAATGAATGTTTTGATTTCTGTCAGAAACTGCGTTTTTGCTGATTCTGTACAAGTTACATCGGGAAAACATTTAAAATTTAAGTGCACCAAACTCTATACTAAAGTCTTCGTTATTAATTTATCGACAATAATTTTGTTTAAATTTTAAAAAGATAAATTCTTTGCTGTTATATTGGAAAGGCTGAACAGTAGCCTAAAATTTCTAATTCATTCATTAATAGACCGCATTCAATTGGCGTTAGGTAAAAAAAGGGGAACTTAATTCTAACTTAAATCTTCTTTCCTGATTACTGAATTTCCTAGAAAGGTATTGAGAAAAATTCACGAGTTTTACTTTGCTCCCTACATGAACTGGCTGTAGACGCAAACTGTTCTTATTTAAGAAAAGATGTGCCATCATTAAAAGGCGTTCGGGTTAGATTTATCCAAATGTTTCCAGGCCTTGAAAACATAAAAATTGTTAAACGACTGAAGAGGTTACATTTACCTTGTTGGGTTGTTAGCCCTTTGATAGGGGATCGGCGTGAGGTTTTCTGGATACTAGAAAGACAGACTCGTTTCAGCAGCAAACATCTATTCGTCAGATATAAGAAGCCGACTGACTCTGAAATGTTGTGCTACCATCAGCGGGATCCTACCCTCGTTTGACAAGAGACCTAGTCGCGTCGATTACAAAAAGGAAGTTAACTAGCTTTGTTTTTAGTAAAAGGTAAACGCGGGTAAACATTTACTAACTGAACGATCGCATCTAGGTATTCCAATGGCGCTCGTCGTGCGCCACCCTTCTAATTCCTCTGTTCGTTCTAACGTCACTGCAGTTGAAACGACGTGACGATCATCAATGGGGATGAGCGAATAATGTCACGAAACTGAGGCGACAATTTCGGATCCTAAAGGGTTGGTAAAATAGTCAACAAAAGGTGCAGTATTGAGTTTTCATGGATTCCTTGTCTAAATCCTTTTTCCTAAGACTTGTAGAATGGCTAAACATAACGCACCTCTTTGCGGCAATAGTATAATTTTGAAAAAGGGGAGAGTCAAATGTATCTGTGGCGCGTGAGTAGCTTGGTCTTATTATATTCGCAAGAAGACAGCAACGGCCATCTGAGAAGGATGTACCTAATCTTACATTTATTATTACTTCACTATTAATCGCCAACTGGTGCTAGTTGGTTTCACCTAATAACAGGTGTATTTCGAAAAATATCTTCAGATATGTATCCCAACCGGAAGCTTAGTTAGATTTTAATTAGAAGCCTTTCCCTTCTTAATATCTTTAGGTGAAGAATAAAGATACATCTGGTTAGACGCTAATATTTCCTACTCATCTTCTTATGTTCGAGATTAAATTTCAGGAGATCTAGCATTCTACATTGCTCAGCAGATTCTAAATGTTTAAGTCAATAATAAGTCGAAATCCTTTTCTGAAATAAGACTTTTGCACCTAGAAAACAATAACACATAAAGTGTATAACGCAACAATTATACAACCAATTAAAACTTTCTCAATTTATATTTTACACTTTGATTGATTATCCCTAACAAATAATTTGCTTTGCACAGAAAATGATTTTTATAATTAATTCTAGAACTTTTTCTGCCAATGCATTTCCAGCTTACTTCCACTTACAACATTATGATTATAATTTTATGTACATACACCTTGGCTAATTTTACGTTTTTATCATTAAATCCTTTTATCACTACATTTCAGGTCATCTGAAAACATGAACTCTATCATACTACTGATTCCCATTTAAATCAATATTCTACAATGATCGGCCCCAAAGATCACTAAATTCTTGTTGATACGATCAAGGATATTGCATTCAATAATACACAATATAAACTATTTTCAAGAAATTAACTATCTGAACCTTTGTATGTTCTTACCATATTCTATTAGACAATAAAAGGAATTTTATCAAATAATCCTAATAATGTATAAAGAAGAAATGTCCTCGTGATTTACACTATCGAATACCGTAATAAAGTTTTCTAGAAAGTTTGTTGGACTCGATGTTTTAAGTTTGAATCTCGTGCTGAAAATGTCTTAAAATATTATTTTCAATGTGATAATTTTGTAAACTGTCATCTGTGAAGATCTCCGTATTGCTGAGGTTAATTTGATGACCAACAAATTTCAGATTCATTTGTATCGCCCTTAAATAAAGGAAGGTAGCAGCCGTAGTGTTTTTTGGGGAAAATGCATTTCTGTATGGAAAGACAAACAGTAACCAGTTCAGAAATATAAAGAATTCAAATTATTTTAGGGCTTCAAAAATAATTACTAGCAGGCATTGCTGCCCTTTAGAATTTAAGTGACTTCATGTATTGTAAATCATGTTTTTTGTGTAAACTATTGCACTAATGTGTCCCACTTCCGAATAATTAATTCTTTTCATAAGATGGTAAAATGCTAGAAAAATCGGCTATTAAAATTTCAGCGCTCTTTCCATTATGAATTTTCGATAAACCACCTCCAGTTATATGAAGTAACTTCTTATTCTAATTAACGTATGAATAATATAACTAGAAAACTTTTCTTAAAGGTACCTTTTGCATTTTTAATTGCTTTAGAACAAACCTTTTGGATAATTTCACAAGATATCTAATTATTTTCGAGATTCCTAATTTTACCTGTGCATACACATTTTAAAGCCTAGAAGTTTGGCCAGTTATCCATTTGGTCTTTCGTTTGAATTAGACAAATATTCCTTTTAGAATACAGTTGTGGCACCCATCAGTTAATTGTTCTTTAATATTATCAGCTTCGAAAAATGTTGTTTTAGTTAATTAATTTCATAAAGGCATTCAAGAAATTCTGCGTGATCAGCTCAGTTAACTTCCAGTGCTCCTGCATATAGCTGTCAATCCCAGTTTTCCGACCTGGAACCTGTGCTGGTCTTACAGAAAGCTCTCCCCATCGGCCAGCGGTGTATTCGCTCAGTTTGTCAGTTCTGTGGAAGAAGTCAATGCCAGAGATGAATTCTATATGCTTGCGAGAAAGTGCACCCACTTCGATCCAGGGAGACGCTCGTGCCAGAAAGCGGGTTTACGGGTGGGTTTCAGTGATGATGAGCGGAACTTAGTCCACGTGAAGTCAGCGAGGTTCGCGTCGGGTCGTGGCGAGCTGCGACCGCTTTCCGTCTCCACGTCACGCGGGAGCTTTGAGCATCGGCGACCTTTTCCAAAGGCCGACAGAAATCTCGGCGAATTTACAGATCGCGAACTGCCCCCCGTTCAGCGACTAAATGGTACGCGCCCTGCCACCACAGATCCGGACTTGTAGGCGTTTCGTTGGAAACCACCGCGCCATCAGAGGCCACGCCCACACACGAGCAGACTGACGGCTGTAAACTCGTCGGGGGAAAACCGACGGGTATTTGTACCCGAGTGCGCAGGCGCGTGCGAGTGACTAAGAGGACCGTGTACCCAGGTCGTGTTTCTGTCTTCTCACTCTTCCTCCTAAAATTGGGGTTTATTAGCAGCAACTGGTTTTGATCTTCCTATTTTTCAAAAATTGCAAAATGTAAATTTGTCTTGTTGTTGTTAATGGGCGATAAATGGCCGTTCGAGTGCATTATTATCGGTCGGGCAGTTATTCCGTGACGCCTCGAGAAAAAATCGTTCGAGAACCTCTCCATCTTCTGTAAAAACGAGTTGACATTTATACCTTTTGACGGACAAATCATTACTCGCGGTTTTCTTAGTTGCAGTACATATTTGTTCTAAACGGAACCTTACATGTTTTCTCCAGTCTCTTTTAAATCGCATCAGAGAAGATCATCAGATCGATGTCTTGTCTTTGAATCTTTCAGAACCATCGCCGCGCTGCAGCAGACGTCTTTGGTTTTGGACTGTAGATTCGTTCTTAATTAACAATAATAATCCCAGATTCATGTTTGTGACTATATAGTGGCTTATGCCAGATTAATGACCGTTCACTGTCCCTAAAACCTTTATATATTGGTTAATTTTTCCCTAGAAAAGTGTTAACTGTTCACTCTCTTTTGAAAAGTCTACCACACATTCGATATATGGTTTCCGACACACGAAATTTAGGAAATTTATCGATATGTGCTTTTATATTTAAATAACCGTTTATCATAATGAAAAAATTCCTACACTCAAATTTTTAGGCCTAATAACTTTAAAATCCCATTTAGGACTTTGCTGAAACATTTTGTCATAAGAAACACGCATGAACACCGATAGAGTAACAGCATCTATTTTACAGAGCTATCAACAAACATCTATAAACATTAGAAAACCAAAACAAATGAAAAAGTGCTGAAGAATATTTTCTTTGCCACAGTAATTGGACGTAAGCAAACACGGCAGAGAAAACAATAACAGATTAACAGACATTTAGTAACTGCAAGAATCAGTCTGTTTTGTAAATAAACCAAAACAGGTTCTCCTTCTTATCCTTATCAGCAGAGCGCATTAAATTTGTTTCTACTCTCTCCATTTTTCAGAACCAAATGAAAACATATTTTTGCTTATTTGCCATTATTGCTTTGATACAAAGCCCAAACTACGCTAAAGGTGAGTGACATACAATTTCCTTTGTTCCAACATCTTCTGGTCTTTGTGTGTTTCTTAGAAAGGAAGCAAAGAATATTGAACAGATATGAAAAAAGATGACACAGCGAACTAAACCTAACGTGAGACAAAGCGAATAAGGAATGACAAGCGACCAGAAAGAAGAGGTAATAGAGAGAGAGAGAGAGAGAGAGAGAGAGAGAGAGATATCTGTCTGACCTTATTGAGAGATGAAAATGAAAATGTTAAACTTCCACGTTGGATTCCACACAACAATTTAATAAAAGACTTTTCATTGAAACTCATCCTTGATTTCAGATAACTTTACTTATATTTCAGCATTCCAGAAGTACAATGAACTTTGCCAAACTGAAACAGATTGTGATACAAGTAAAGGAATGAAATGCATTCGCAAATACAAGCCCTGTCGTTATGGACGATGTTTATGCAATTCAATCAAACCTGTGTATGTAAAGGAAGCAACAGCATGCTTACCAAGTAAGTGGAAGACAATGTGCATAATGTATTATCTGAAAAACAATAAATAATCGTTGATTATGTAATATTTCTACACAAAGAACATGCGTTATTGCTATAGCTTAGTATATATTGTCTCCTAATGCCACATTACACTGTCGTCAGTCTGATAAATAACTAATTATTTAAAGAGCACCTGAATAACACGAGGTCTACCTAAATCACAATTTTTCCTTTATAACACAATGATTATCAGGAATATTGAGAAAAAGAAGAAAGATAAACAGAAGAGGCACAAATGCAGTTATTGATGATCTTTACTGACTTCAATAATTATAAAAACAATAGAGAGCTTCTGTTTGTCATTTGTATGACATCTGAATTCTTCGTTTTCTCCCAACGGAGATTTGATAGATATATTCAGAGTGAGACAAAAGCCATTTGGCGCACGTGGCCGTGTGATTCACAGATGTGAAGCGAGTACACAGATTGTCATCTTGTTACCAACTCAAAGCAGGTAAAGCAACTCTCCAACCAATATATTTTGCTTAATTTGTGATGGAGGTTATTTCTGTTCTTTGCTATATACGAGATTCTTTCTACCGTCATCCCTCCGTTCCTACACCTTATTTCTAGACGACACTGGTGAAGGTGTCGGAGGCAGGTACCAATCTGTCGGCATTTCGCGAACTAGAAACACCAGCCAGCGACAACTCTTTGCCATCAGAACATTAAACACGTTAGGACCTTTATACCTCGCCCCCTTTATTAGCGAACGGAATGGTTTCGTCCTAGTTGAGGCCAATGAAATATGTCTGACAGACGACTCGATGGAAAGAAATCCAACTCAGGTGTTTACTTTCATTGATGATCAATGAAAAGAGCAGTCAGTCTCAAGAAAGTTTCCTGGTTCAGTCGGTCTCCGTCTTCATTGTACAAAAACAAGAAGTATCCGAGCTCGTTCCTGTTGTTCGAAACCCATTCGATCCTGACACAATCTCTTCATCTGGCTGGTATTTGATTCTTTTAGGAAAAAGTAAATGTTGATCATTTTGGCGGCCAAGTAAACCCTTAGATATTTCGTCATAATTTTGGTAAAGGAAATAATTTCGTTTTATGTATATATATAACCGTAAATCTTTTAGAAAACCACGTCACTAACAAATTGTCTGCCTTTCCTTCGTCCTTTAATGATGCATACCTGTTTTTCTTTTTCATTTTAGAAATAATTTCTAAATTAAGGATTCCAACAGCCATTACCTTTATTCCTGGATTCTTACGAATTACAGGGTCACAACTTCCAATATTGGTCAGATTATCCCCTTTTCAAACTTGTGACCTAAAAGGTTATTCATACTGTTTTGGTTTCAATGCATAATTTTCATTTGTGATCGGTAACTTTTTAAAATAGTACTTTGAGTGTCTGATTTTCTTTCTTACTTGAACTATTCAATAATCAATATGTTCGGCTCTTTGCTGGGTAAAGTGAGATAACTACATACCCGCCGTATACAATTCCGCCGCGCCATGTGCTAGAACAGATAGACCCAGCAGCCTATGGATTTGGGCTCATGGAAGAATTCGTTTGTCTATTTGTTTTGATATCACGACTTTACAATTATTGCGTCGTTTATCCAACATGAAGTCGATAAAAGAATGTAACAAGAAGGTAAAGAGAAGTAGAGAGCGAAAAATAAGTAAATTAAAACGAATAATTCTATTTAGAATAATTAACGTGTATACAATTAAAATAATTCACCGATCCATGTCGTTATGTATGGATGTTTTTAACCCAATGGAACTGAAGTCATTCATTCAAGATTTAGTTTAAAATAGATAGCAATCGTCTAATGCCTATTGGATCAACTGTATTTGTTACATTATAATAATCATATTTTCTCCTTTGGTGAATATTAGATTTTTATTGCTATGGTCCCACATTCTATCCTTGCCACGGACCTTGACCTTATAGATGGAGGAAGTGAAACGTTTTTGATGAAGCCAGATGTTTACCAATCTCCTTTATTCAGATAGTTTCTCTCCAGACCTTCGTTAGCCGAGGTCTTTCAACATTTATTGCATTTTATGCGTATTTATAAATATACTTTCGCGTCACTTTTCAAATACAAGCAAAGTAAAGGTAATTAATAATCAGTTAGAAATTGAGTTCAGTATATTCACATAAGAAAACACTTCTATTTCGCAGTTATATACTCTTACCTTATATCTGTCTATTTATTGCATTTATCTAATTTTATCTGCCCGTTTGTACTGCCAAGTATAATTTATTGTGATTAGATACGAAGCTCTTGTTTATAGAATCTCATGTCTTTGATTTCTATTGTAGTGAGGCGATACGGAGAAAAATGCGTCTCTACTTTACATTGCTCTGGTTGGTCCATATGTTATAATCACATCTGTTCATGCAGCTGGACGTCTTATCTTTTGATCGAGGAATCGAAATGTGTTGCTAGATGTATGTCTCTCGTTGGCCAATCATACCCCAGCTCCTTGCTTCTTCGAACTATACCTTGTTACGAAAAAAGAGGTGAGCAAATTAAGAAATAAGTTTCTGTCAGTAGGGGCAATGATGGATTCGGTAAATGGATTTAAATGTTTTCAATAGACAGAATCATAAAGATCAGATGGATTGTCTTTTTCAAATAAACTCTTGCGCGGTATTTAGTTTATCCATCATTTTCTTGTTAGGCGAATGACTGACCATGTTCCGTGATCTTTTGGGTTGGCTGTGGACTGCACAATGGATAGCAGCCGGTTACTGAAAGGGCTGTTTAAATGTCTACCCTGGGGAGAATATTGGTCTGGTCGTCAGTACCTAAGAGATCAAGAGGACTGACTCAATTACTTGCTTGTGATTATTTGGTCAGTCACAATTAGATTGTTTTTCATTGCTCGCATTGCAATAATTTATCATTATTGATACAGGATATATATATATCTTCAACGATAACTGCTGTTTCACCAATAATAATAAACAGACCATTCAAGTATAAAAGCGATATTCCTGTATCGATCTTGGAAATAATAATTTGAGATAACTACCTATTTTATTAAATTTTTTCAGTAAAGAATATGGGATATTTCAGTAAACAAACGTTTATCATTACTTGCTCTTTAATGACTCGTATAGATACACAAGAAGCTATCATTGAGTAGATGGCATATTTCATCTACGTATACTTTGTACAGATCTGTTGGTCTTTAATCTTCGCTAATTAACAATGATTTTCTGTCCACTCCTCTTTGGTAGATCAACAATCATGTCTCGCACTCTTTCATCCTTCTCTTCAGAACACGACTAATCTTTGCTTTAATCAGTTTTGTAAGATTTAATACAGCGGATGAAAAAGTATTCAGTTCCAAATTAATTCAGCCCAGTCTCTGAACCAGATAACCGACTGTGTATTGGAACCAATTCCTTTTAATTCCATACTTCCGCTTTATTCGGCCGACCGTCTGAGCGTCTTCTCCCAATGTCGGATCTTCGAACCGCACGGAATCTACTCTCACAGTTACCGGATTTATTGTTTGCAGTAAATTAAGTTTGTTTCTTTTTTTTGCCTTTGTTAAAATTGTTAGCGACAAGTAAAATATATTCGGAGAAAACGTTATGTATTAAGAGCAGCGACCAGGATGAACTGAATTAAACGTAACCGAAGTCCTTCTTACTTAATAATTATCTTATTTTCACTTTGAGTCAGAAAAAACTAAAATATATGGTGTGGATAAAACGAAAACCGTTATTACATAATTGTAAATATTCCAATCATTGGTGTAATCGGTTATCAGTTGTTTAAAAAGTTTTCAATGTAGATTGATGCCCTTTTCCAGTATTGGCTGCTATCTGCAGGGTGACTGACATGTGATGGATTTTACATTGACTGTTAGGTCATCAGTAAAACTGTCAATGAGATTTAGAGGTATTTTAGGATGATGATCACTCGCGAGGCCTGCAGACTCCACTGACAGAGAGATTATTATTAACTAATATTGATCGATTTTTATCGAAACGCTGACTATTTAAATGAAAAGCCAAACAAAAATTGCATTAAAGAAAATAAGATTAAGCTATCGCCTTTCTGCCTGTAAGGGTCACATGGCAAAGGTACGAAATCTATTCCGGATGACATCATTGGTGATTGATAACATTTCGTCATATTCCACTGTTTTATGTTCTGACGTTTTCCCGTAATTCTTTAATGTCATCGGCGTATTCTGAACAGTCGGCAAATCATCGGTTAATGGTATGAGCAAGCAAACATCTACTATCACTTACTGTTAACTGTATGCGACATGCGATTTAATTCGTTCAATTATTCGAACTCTAAGTTACTATCACAACCTTATACACGCTTGAGCTTTAATCTCCATTTCTTTCTTTCATAGGCAGAATACATCGTTTCAAATATTTTTATAAAAAAGGTCGCAGTTGTAAATGTTTCCATAATGAAGATTTGGTAGGCACGTGGTGCTACCGCAGTAAGTTTTTTATTGTTTCTTAGCATTTGAGTGTAATGTGCCAGCGTGGAACAGTCATTAACATAAGAGGTGATGGATGATGCTGGTGTCAATGTAGACTTTAGCTGTTTTTCAGTATTATAAGTCTTGTTATATAACTAATTATTTATTAAGTAATTATTTCCTTTTATATTTAACAAGCGATTTATTGGAAAATAGTTCTATTTGATGTTAAGTGAATGATAGATGAAAAGAATTCCACCTGTTTGTTAATAGTATGGAAATTTGAAACAGTTTATCAGTTAATTGTGAATATATTCATCTGGATCTGTATCATCTCTTTTATAAAAATCAAATCTTCTGCACACTAGACACTGAATTATTATTATTTTCAAACTTCAAATTATATATATATGTATCTGTTAAATTAAATAGATTTTGACCACCCAAGTGAAATTTGTATCAGCCCCATGTGTGTTTATTATATTAACGTCCAATATTTTGCACATAGTTTCAGGATATCAAGTCCACCACTAGAAGCCAAGAAGAATTGTCTCAGTTAGCTGAAGTGTATTAACCTGTGATATCTGATGGGGTGTCGCTTCTCTCAAGCAATGTCACAAATTCACATCAAATCAAACATGTCTGGTACCTGATTTACACGAGTTAGAATCTCGGTCACGCAAATTCTGTTTTGCCTACCTCCGTGGTACAAATCTTTTAGTTATTCCTTAACAACTTGGGGTGCGCATTTTTATTAGCAAGTTCGGTTTCCTCTCACAGCCAATAAACGAAGGGTTCTAGTTGGGTCTTTCGCTACTTTCCGACGGTATAAACAAAAGGGCTGATGACGATTTCAGCGAAAGTCACCGCCTGAGAAAAAACGAAGCTCCAACCACGTACTCAATGGTATCGACCCTGGACGAAATAATACCTGCACAGAACAATAAAAAGAGTCAGTTTGCTAATTTGAAAGTTTCTCTTCTTCTGCTGCAGTGATCAATGTAAAAAGACCGTTTACCTTTACTAAATAGAAAACGTTGGGATTTCAGAATGTAACGGGAAAGTTCTGACATTTGGAAGTTCGGTGCCTCAGGGGAAAATCCTATCCGTTTCCTTGACACGTATTCGAGCACCTGGTGGCCATGGAATGCTACCACGGGATTTCACGAGTTTTTACTTGTACTATCCCCAAGGACGCAGCTAGACAATCATTTGGCACCTTCTTTATTAATCTCCCCACATTATGTTCCAGTTTCTGCTTCACATCCGTGTTTCGGTGCCGTAAACGCGTTCCGCAGATTGTAGTAGTAAAGCATTTGGTCGTATGGCCGAGGTCAGCGCCGCGCCATCTTGTCGTGTTCCCCGATTCCATTTTGAGTTTCGAGGTTAATCGCTCTCCCATCAAAACAATCCCTTTCCGCCTACTGGCGGCACCATAGTAAACTCCGCCCGGTAACACAGTTAGGTAATCTTCGTTAATCGTTATTGTAAATAGCTTTCTGAGCGTATGAGAGGTCCGGTGACAGGTTTACTAAGGCGATCGATAAATCTGGATGACGCTGCACACGGGCAGGCGACAAGGAAAGGGTTAATAAAAATACAAAATGGAGTTACTTTTCACAAAATTCCTCTGCCTCTGAAATTTGGCTGCTATAGAGACGAGAGAAGTTGGCATCTTATTCCTATTAGAACTCGGATTTTTTTAAAAGTAAAAATCTAACCAGGACGGCGTCCATTCGAATTAATATGGTAATATCCTTCGACACGAGAGCCTCTGGAAATTACCAGAAGTCTTCTTCTTCTTGGCTTTCGCCGCTAAACTGTCATTCCACAACTAGTGATGAATCTAATCGTTTTCTCCGGATCCTGCCAGCTTCCATAGAGTTTTGTTGTGAGGGGAGTTGCTGTTGGTCACATTTTCCGTCTCTCCCCCTCCAGAAGTGATGATCTCTGCAGAATGTATTCAATTGTCTGATCCTCTTGACCGGAGGAGCAGGTTGGTGAAGGTACCAACTTAAAATTTCGGATCATGTGATCATTGAGCCGATTGTTTCCGGTTCGGAGTCTCATCAGAATCACTTGTTGGTCTCTGGACAGTAGGTGGTAGTCGTCCCTTTCTCTCTGTGGCCTAAATAATGCTCTGATGATGATCCTCTTCTTCCGTAAACTAACGCTCTTGTCGGGTTGGTCTTTCTGTGCACAGGTTTTGCTAGCTCATCTGCTGTCTCGTTCCCTGGTACTCTACAGTGGGTTGGGATCCACTGGAGAGCCGCTCTTCTGGTTCTTCCAACTAACAGTAGAACATTGGCCAGATGAGTAAACTTATCATTCTCCAGGGCCTGAAGAACGGAAAGAGCATCTGTGAGGAAGACCACTTGGTGACATTGATCTGCTGATGCCTGTATCATGGGGGCGGCCTACTCAAGGGCTTCAGTCATTGCATGTAAGTTTTGCAGTACCTGCCAGTGGCGACACTTGCAGTTGTGGTCTGACCTCCAGGATACTTAATCGGGATGCCAGCACCCTCATTGGCCGCCGCATTGATTGCTGACCCGTCTGTATAAACATATGAATCCATGCTTCTGACGGTTATTTCTCTTCAATCATGGCCAAGGTGAGAGCTCTTCGCACAATGTCATCCTGTCCTTCCCCTGTTATGATGACAGCAGGGACTGAAGTGTGGACTTTGATGTTTGAATGGTCTGAGACCCACGGTTCTGGCTGTTGGAAAAGAATCAGTGGGGCTGTCTCCTTTGGCGTGTCTTTCTGATGTTGTCGTAACAGTCTTTTGCTCTCATGGATAAAGCTGCTCCTCTTCAGCCGCTTCTTGGTAAGACTGTTCAATTTCTGCTTCATTGGATGGTCTGGCAGACATTTGTACTTCTCAGCCAGTATCAAGCTCTTTTCTTTCCTCCTTTGACTAAGAGGATGGATTGTAGTAAGCTGTTCCATCTCCCTGAGAGGTATTGACATCAACGCGCCTGTAATGAGCCGAAAAACCTGATTCTGCACTCTATCGAGGACCTGCAGATTGGTTCTGGCAGTGGTTGACCATGCAGTGGAGCCATATTCAAGGTGAGGCCTTACTGTTCCCTGGTATACCGTCTTCAGTATCCTCTCATTCACAACTTCCTGAGGATTGCAAGCTTGCATCTGGCCTTTGTTTCTGCTCGTGCGATTTGTGGCTTCCAGGTTTGTCTTTTGTCAAAGGTGACACCAAAGTAGATTGCTTCATCATCCACTCTCAGAGGTGTTCCTCCAAGCTTGATGGTACCAGGTTTCTTCTTGTGGGGGACCTCTCTGTTGACTGATATTCACCAATCTTCTGCCCAAGCATTCAATCTATCTGCTGCCTGCTGCATTCTGTAGGTGGCAGTTGTAGCGTGTTCCGCCTTACACCAGATCATCAGATCAACTGCATGAAGGGCCGCTTTGATACCCTTTGGCAGCTCAGACACCAAATCTCTGTTGAATAGAAGGAAGAGTGGGGGGAGAGGACTCCACTCTGTGGGACACCATGTCGAAGCAGGAATTTCTTGCAATAGATCTGGTTAACATGGACTCTCGCTCTACAGTTAAAAGGGTAACCCTTGGTCCACTTGTTCATATTGCTGTATATGCCTGTTCTCAGCAGCTTCACAAGGAGTCCATTGGTCCATAATTTATCAAAAGCTTTCTGAAGATCAATCCAGGTAACAAAAACTAGCTTCCGCTCCTGAAACGCATCTTCTGTTTGCTGTGATAGGCATGTGGCCTGATCCTCTGTGCTGCGAAACTGCCTAAAGCCAGCTTGTTCAGGGGCAAGAAGATTCCTGGTCTGAAGGTACCATCGAAGGAGCTCGTTCACGATTCTTTCCATGGTCTTCACCATGCAGCTTGTTAGGCTAAGGGGATGATAGCTGGTTGCCTTCTTTGGATCTTTTCCTGACCTGAGAATACGTGTCGTAACGCATCTCTCCAGATCTGTGGCAGTGCCCCCTTTTCCCAGCTGCTGTTAAATACCTCAAGGAGCATGCACACGGCTGCGCTGCCAAGATGGGTAAGCATCTCGTTGCTGATGCCATCTGGACCTGGTGATTTCTTTGCTTTCAACTTTTTCAATGCGATATTCATCTCATGCAGTGTGAGCGGGAGTTTCATGGGTTCCACAGTGTCTCTATTAGTGGGTCTTTCTCGCTGTTCTCTTCTGGCTTTCTCGCTGTTTCCAGCACTGAAAGGGATGTCACTCTCCTTGGCGTAGCTAGCTACGAAGCAATCTGCAGCTTTCTTCCCTGTCGACACCTTACCATCTTCTTCCAATGTGACTTTGGCTCTACAGTTGTTTTTCATCAGCTGGCTGCTTGAGAGTTTCCACAACTTTCTGCCATCTTTCTCGGAGTTTAGGGGGGCTGTTTTATTTCTCCAGTTCCTACGTCTTGCTTGAATCTTCATCTTCAAGAAGTTGGCCTTTGCTTGCTGGAGCCTGATGTTGTTTTCTTCAGACGGGTTGACTTCTGCTTCCTTCCTAGCTTCTGAGAGGGCATCCTCAAGTTCCAGCAGTTCGTTACTCCAGTAAGGTTTGTACTCCTTCCGGGACCCGCTGGGGATGGATTCATGGGCCGCTCTGAGGATGCTATCGTTAAGGTCCTTTACTACCAAGTTGATGTCTCCACCTTGGACTACTATGTCTTTGGTGAGTTCGCCGGTACGGTGTCGAAAGAGGAACCAATTGGCCTTCTTATAGTTCCACCTCGGGGAGGTACCTTCAGTGTATAGCTCCAAGACCAAGTTCAGGAAGACTGGCCGATGATCACTTCCACCTATTTGTTCCTCCATCTCTCTGTTGGCAATCTTATGCATGTCTTCAGTGTAAAAGGCAAGGTCTGGGGTGGAAATGCTGTGCCAGCGCCTGAAATAGAATGTGGGGGAGTCATTGGGACTGTTCAAAAGGATGAGCCTATTGTCATCCTGCCAATTCTCCAATTCTTCACCTCGCCGATCCATGTGGTCATACCCCCAACTCTGTGATCGACTGTTGGAGTCGGCTACTATCAAAAAATTGGAGGCCTGTACCTTGATGGTATCAAAGGGCAAGGGTCTGTCATTAGGACAGTAGAAGTGAACTAGATGGAAGTATACTGTCTTCGTCTGAATAAGGATGACTTGATATTCAGAGTTCTGTATCTACGTATCTATCTTGCAGGCATTTGTGTTATTCCTGACAAGGGTCAGAATACCTCCTTTGCTTCTGCCTGCTCTATCAGACCTGAAGCACTGGTAACCTCTCACCTTGAAAGACTTGTTGCTCTGCAAATGTGTTTCTTGGATACGGCAGACATTGATACTTCTCTCATGCAGGATATGCTCCAGTTCTGTCTTCTTGTTCAGGACTCTTTCTGCATTCCAGTGCATGACTATAAAAGGTCGCTGCTGACTAGGACATCTTTGTAGTTTTATTTTGCAGCCAGTCATTCGCCTCCGGCGCCACCTGGCGCCACAAAAGCAATGGGAGGGACCTCCAGTCGCTGAAGGTGGATCCCGTTGAGTCTCTGGACCCGACGCTGCTCCATCCTGGAGGGACCTCAATGGGCGAGCGCCATTCTCGATTACTGTGGATGACAGTGTAACCATCGGCGTAAGGTGCATGGTAGTGTGGTTTGTTAAGAGAGCGCACACTGGCCAGTACCTCTGACTTCAGCTCTCTAGCTTTTCTGTAGGGATTACTCCGCCCATAGCTCCTTGCTCATTCGTCCTACCCTGGGAGCACAGGGGAGGTGTTTCTCCGAGGATCCCACCCCGGGAGCAGGGCTTTTAAGGCGGCCCTTGCCCGCCTGCTGGCACGGTCATGGGTCACTTAAGCATTGTAGGAGTAGCTTTGCCACAAGCTACCCAACCCCGTCCTGATAGAACCAACGCCAGTTTGGTCCATGACTGCTTATTCGACTGAGAACAGCTTATTTCGCAGCTAACCTCCACATCTGGAGGCTGCTCCCCAATCCGTCTCCCGGGGTCACGCTCGGTTGGGGGCGGTCGCCCCGACGAAGAACCAATGTGCTGGACATGTAGTAAATCGCCCTGTTCGGGTACCAGAAGTAATACCACTATACTCTCTTTCGAGAAGGAAACATTCCGGTCACAGCGAATTCTGTGTGTGACGTAATAGTGAGAGATTTTGCGAGACATTGCCATTATTTTCTCGGGTACTTTGTTTCAACTATGAACCGATGTATGTGATCCGAATGGGCAACGTAACACGTAGCTTTCAATATGCAATCCTTTCTCTATATTTAAGGGATGTGGTAACGTCTGATATTTGTGTGTCTAGTAAATGAATGGCTTTTTCGGAGACAGGAAATTGTCTGAAGGATATAAACAAATAATATTCAGATTTTCCTTATATTTCTTTCTTCAAACGACCTTTTCTGTTTAGTAAATAATTTCAACCTTAGTTGGAAGAGGAATGCAACTGAAAAACTAACCCACACGTGCATACACATGCACAGTTTCACAAACACACACACGCACTCACACATTTAGTACACACACACACACACTATCTTATCTGATGTTTGCTTTCTATATTTCTATATTTATAGCGAAGACAGAACACAAGTTTTCCACAAATATATTGTATTTGCTAACAAGAACTTTGAATTCTTAAATGCAGTTTCGACTTAAAGAGCCACATTAATAGAACGCTGATAATCGGGCGAGTCATGCGTTCGGATTGGAGGTGGGAGTCACCTATCTACGATGATGGACATTAAAGGACAGATAACTCTTCCCCCTATTAAGCTCATCACCCCAGCCTTCCCGTGAAGGATAGCATACAGTGGACGACACGGTCATAAGCACCTTGAGTACACATGAAAGTCTGGAACACTTCTACTTCTAGAAAATCCTTCTTTGACCCTATGAAATAACAGAATGTATATAAAGTGCCACTCTTGAGCTAGAAAATTCGAGTCTCAGCAGCTTCTCTTTGGAAATTAAGGTTTGCATTTCTTTACTGAATACAGTAAACCTTTCAAGAATAATCTTCAGACGGTACCATCACTTTGGTAATAATCATTTATAGGTTCAGGACCTAATTCTCTGTATAATGACGATTCTCGTTTTCACAGAAACTTCAGGATCCAAATGCCGCCACAATGCCAATTGCCGTCATATAAGGAATGCTAAGTGTTTGAATTATAGGTGTCAATGCCCACGTATTTACAGACATCATGTTGATATGAATGTATGTTCTGGTAAGTATTGATTTATGTAGCAGACTAGAGAATGAAGGCGATATCATTCTGATAAAGAATCTTGGATGTCAGAGTGAATGAAACAAACAGATTACCATCTTTAGTTTACCGGACAGAATCTTGCAAATATTTTTCGACTTACCATCAACAAATCTCGAGAAGAGTCGGCGAAGAGAACTGAAGTGAATCTTTTGTTGCTAATAAAGTTAAGCTGTAATTACAACTTACTGTCCCGAGTGAAGTGAATCTTTATTTACTGATAAAGTTAAGCTTTAATTCCAACTTACTCTCTAGTAGTTAGTCGCATTTACGAAGAACGAAGGAGTTTGTATAATGCGTACTGCTGGTGGATTTTACCAAATATTTTGTGCCATTTATTGATAAGTATAAATTATTACTAATATTTAATAGATTTATAAAGTCCGATTCAACAGTATACTTAGTGTTATTTGTTGTCCACGATGAATTCGTCTTGACATTTAGTGGTATTTACTGTTAACTCGCCTTAACTTTTATTTTCTGGTTTTCTGCAGCGGAACATGCATCACAGACTCTCCTCTATAGTAGACGTTTTTGGACTGTGACGTACAGAGAGATTGAAAATTAACGTTGTACTGCCTGTTTTTCTGCAGTTAGTCATTCCTTACAAAGTGGTGAAGCTTGCGATCGTGGCAAAGTGGTGACCACATGCAGAGATGGTTTATTCTGTCGCAAATGCCCTGGATATAGTCAAACAACATGTCTGGCAAGGATTCCAAAAAGACTTCGTGCAGGTAAGATTTTCCCTATCTCAGGTCATGAGCGATCTCCACTCTCACCCTCTATAAATCATCGAAGGCAAATGAAAATGAACTAAACGATCATCTACAGCAGGAAATCAAAAGTTGTCACCTATCTTTTCCTACCTGTCTATCAGGTTAACGAGATATTGTTTTTAGAGTCTTTCGGCGTATGTACGACAGAATGGGGTTATCGGCAGTTTATTGGCATACCACTGAATCCTTTCCGTTAAAAGCTTGTACTCCACCCAAGGAATACTCCGTGAACTCTTACATCACTTTGAACGGAAGCATTCCTCACCGTAACATTCTTGTATCTTTAGTCGTGTTATCTTAATCCCTCGAAGATCTGTCCTTCATCTATTTTACTGCCGGAGAACAACGCTACAGAGAAAATTTTAATAAGAAACTAGGATTTATAGAAGAAAATTGGACATTAATGCGATCTTTAGGTTCATAAATATAGTCGAAATGATCTACAGTAACCAGTAATTAACCATATCAATGAAAAATATTTCTCTTTCTTGTTAAATCGGAATGGTCTTAAGCAGAAAACGCAAATTTCGTGTCATGGTGCTGCTGTATAACGGACCCTAGATGCCAGAAGGGTAGAGTCCATTGAGGGTAACAGCCTATTAAATCTTAACCTGAATAAAATAACCACTGATTTTTAACCTGAACTTACGCAGTGACAGAAGTAACCAGTCACAATTACCTAAAAGTACAATTCTGAATAACCTCAGCTGGTTATCTAAGGAAAATGCAATTATCGTTAAGAATCAAACAGAAGAAAAGTTTTATCTCAGCGACCTAATCGTCTACTGAACGAATTTTTAGTCGTCGGCGGAAGAAGTTACGTCATGATAATGGCGGACACTAACTTTAATTGTTCGTTACTCTCCCGATTCATCGACGCTATGTTTTTCGACGTGTTCAAAGATAAGGTAACTTTTCCAGCAGCTTCCCATTCAAAACAACTTCATGAGGAGAAAAACGAAAATATGACCAGGAGACCGCCAGGGATAAAATCAACCGATTTTACAGGTGAGTAGCAAGGCTAAAATACTTTTACTTTTTGATTATCTGTGGCATGAAACTGTAAGATCCAGTGAGGTCCTTGAGGCGATCGAGTGTCTCTGCCGGAAGTCCGCCAGGAATTCTTCTTTACCTGGAGATTTCACAAAGTTCTGAGCAACAACGACGAAGAGTCATAGTCTAATTGAGGATGCTTGTTGTAAACAGTATGAAGATTTTGAAATCTAATATCATTATAATTATTAATGTAGTCTAATCAGCTGCTAGCGGATCCACCCTTCCTTAGTGCAGATCTGTGAGCACCGTAACTTGGCCATATGCCTCACTTTCTTATATTCGCCATCTCGGGCACTCATCGGTTTTTCGGTTCTTGGTGGAGTAAAGGTAAACACCCCTCAAAGTCACCTGTTGAATATTCAGTCGCCTAATCATCCAAGAAACACGAATAACACTACATTTAGATGAGGGTTTCCCAAAAAATACACTCTAAAGGGACAGGACACCATCGAGTCATATCATAAGTTGAATGAAATGGAATTCTTACCCATCTCACTTTTACCTGGTTTACACTTTCAGTATGAACAGCTAATACATTTAGTTTACTCATTTACTCTTCTGAGTCGAAACAGTCGCTTTACGTAATGTTTAAAGGTATTTCTCTATTCCTTTCCTCCCTTAAGTTTACCAGTTTACTTCTGTGAATCGAGTGGGAAGAACGTTTTGTTTTCTTCTGCTTTCTTCTTCCACTTCGCTGATCTGCGTCTTGAAAGAAAAGCGCGTGTTTATTAGCTCTTCACGCATGGATGAACACAACAGCAGTCTGATTGCGAATGTGCTCTCCGTTTTTTCCCCTTTGTTCTTTGTTCTGATGACCTTCCCGCTTCACTTCGAACTTCAGAAACTACAAGAATTTCCGTACGTAGACAGCCTTGAAAAGTCCCAGTGACTGTATCCTAGTCTGGTACACGATGGTCTAAAAGCCAGACCAGAGAACCAGAAGAAACTTTTCAGTAAACTCGATTATTTGAAACATTTCCCCCTCAAACAGCAGATTTTAATCCGACCTTGCTTATTTATTAGTTATTTCAACTAATGATGCACTTTTCGCTTGAATTCCAGGTAAAACACACAACAAATCGCCATCCGTCTCTCCGATGGCGCTCTCCTACTTTGTGTTGATCGCCATCATTGTACTCCATGATTTCCTGAGCTATAGGTATGTTACCAATTTTGTGATGTTTTTCGTTTATTTACAAGAACCATTTGTAAACAAACAAATAATTAACCCTTCTCCACATAAACTTATCTCTTTACCTGGTTATCATAACACTAAGGAGTGATAAACCATAATATTCACACAGTCCCATGTTTCTTTTGCGCATGCTCTCTGAGATAATTAGAGGCGTTAACTTCCTTCTAGACAAAAATTATTGGACCAGTCGACCAGTAGAGCTTCGTCTTCTTTGTTTGAGAAATTAGTTCTCCATTGTGGAGGTCTACCAACCTAAAAGATATCTAGTTTAGCGACCTATTCTTCAGAAACGTTTAAATCACACCTCAGAATCCATCTAATGGTTAACTGAAGTAACAAAGAAACTTTGATTTAAGTTTTCTCGCTCGGGAAAACCATCTTGTCGCGGTTACTCCGCGATGCAGTTAAACAAAATGAATGAAATCAGGCGGGATTTATTCCTTGAAACATCTTGGCAAATGCAGCCAGCCAACAATTAGCACGAATTTCGTATACGCGACGCGACATTCGAAACCAGCCAATTAGACCTAGCAATCTTTAGACTCGAAAGAAATTTAGCTATGCGAGTGTTTATGACAAGATCATAAGGAAAGCACGATCAGCTTCGTTTACGGAAGATACACTACCTGCCAAAATTGTGCCCATGCTTATATTTTAAAGGCGACCGCAAATCATATCTTTTATGAAAACAAAAGATGCATACGTGCTTACTGTACTCGTATTTATACTGAAACACTAGTTTCTTTGAAATATTTTCGTTTCCTTCCTTTACTCTCATGAAATACGTTTTCGAAGACAGTCTGGTCTTAATCAGTTTCAAGATGTCATGAGAAACTTCTGTAACCGTTTTAAATTATTTTATTTATCTAAATTTATAACAGTTTTTTCCTGTTTCCAAATTGGAAATTTCACCATTAAGATTGATCCATAATGGACTTTTTATTTTCTTGTAAAATAATATGGAAATTCAACTTTCGGATTATTCTGTAGATATTTTGTCGAATTGCTGACTTTTATTTAATTCAAATCATTTTCAAACCATTTGGTCAGCAGCCCATATTTCTCAGTGATCAGTTAATCGTCTTGCATGTCATGGCGGATATACAGTACATCTGAACACAGGTAAAATTTGCAGCAAAACAGTCATTTATATTCTTAGATTTGAGGCATCTTTTCTTTCGTGATAGAAACGGTCTACGTTCTGATAACATCCACCTCTGCTCCAATATGGAGAGCTGCTATTCAATTGTCTTTTCCTTGATATTAATATACTTCTTCTCTGTTATGGGATAATACATTTTAGGCTTTGTTTGTTTCCATTGAGTTCTCTCTGTTCTTCTCAATGTGTAATAAATCCCCTTTGAAGTTAAATTTCATCATGAAGTGGCCAAAAGACGACAAACACAATTTTAAAGAGTTAAGGTGATTTTAAATAAGCAGAAAGAACCAGTTTTTGTTTTCGTTAAGAATAATTTTAAAATAGTTTCAAATCGTATAATTTTAATAGGTCGATAATTCTATAATGAAATAACTTTACAATCAAACTCACTCGTTTTCTTACCTGGTTTGGAAAACATCTGGTCATATCTGAATCTACGTAACGTTATTTACTATACCGAAATGCTTTTTTACTATTCACAACTTCAAGATTATTCATGCAACGGAATTTCGCTGAAAATTATCTTAAAACGACAAAGAAACAAGTCTTGCGAGCATCTATGGCTGAAATTAATTTCAAAAGTCCTTGGAAACAAACATTGAAAAGGAGAGTGAAAGATTCTGGCCTATTTGATCGATCTCTTTTCAGCATTTTGAGACATTTACTTATTTGCTTTTTATCTCAGGCTATTTAACTTTATCGTTAATATGTCTTTATATTTTCAGGTTTCTTGCCATACACAAAAACGTACAGGTGTAAATTCCTTTGTTTTTACTGACTTTAGAAAAGAACTTACTAGATGGGATTCTTAAATCTACATTTGTTGCATACTGTATATCTGAAATATTTCACAACATGAATTAATCGATATATACAAAGGTAACTTGTTTCATTTATTGATTATTCTTTATTTGTTTTCCTAATTTTGTTGTATCTGTTTCCATTTTTACCAAATAAAAGGTGTGATATTCTTGATTTATGTTGGTTTTTGTGTTTACTTATTCATTGATTAATATTTAATTTTAATTTTAAATTCATTATCATTACCAGTTTTAGTTAACTATTTCTTTTCATACTTAATCAAAGTTTGTAAATGTATATAAAATGTTCATAAAATTTTCAGATTTGGTGAGAAAAAATTCTTTGCAATAATTTACGGGTGAACTATAAGGTGTAATAGTTATATGAAATTATAAATCACCAACATTTTAATGGCTGAATTATTACGTCTCACACGAAGGTTCCGGATTTGATTCTTATGCGAAAGCCATGTATTCGAGGTTTGAAAAAATGGTTAATTCCGGAGGTTTCCGTTCTTCTTCCCGTGTTAACTTCCATTGTTAGCAACGAGTCGGTTTGTTGTTTTAGATTTACAAATTGTTTGAACTTGTTTCTGTGATCGTAAATTGTTACATCAGAGACGGGCACCGGCATCCAAAAGGAATATTGAGAGTATTCACCAAAGAAGGAAGAAAATGTTTGCAGGTAGTTTCCTCCGTGTGCCGAGACCACGTGACCGGGAAAGATTACATTATAGAAGCTACAAATATTATAAAACTGTTCATGAAGAGTTCTAGTAGAAAGTCACCGTGCACGTGGAGAAGGCTTCCAGAGTTACAATTGAATAACTTGCAGCTTGGCCACCCCTTTAAAGTGTTCAACCGTACATGGGTAACTGCTAGCTTGGTCATCAAGGCTAATAACCCACTCCCTCCATCCTTTTGCCGTGACATCCCCATGACTTCTAAATTCAAGGTAGGATTCGCCAGAAAACAAGAACACACCAGATGCGATGTAGGCTGTGTACAATTTTCTCTAGCTTTAGGTAATAACGGATAAACGTTATCACATTCAGCAGCATCATAGAACTACAAGATCACAGGTGTAGCTTAATTAATGATTTACTAAATAGAGGCGATACTTTCTCTCCTATCTTCAAAGTAATTGGAACTCGTGTGAGAAGGTGAAGCTTGGCATTCTTGGAGAACTGGTTTGATTAAAACTAATAGTCATATTTGTGTGTTTAATTGTTTGTTTGTGTGTGTGTGTGCGCGCGCGCTTGTGTGTAACAGTGTGTGTGTGTGTTGTGTGTGTGTTTGTGTGTGTAACAGTGTGTGCTTGTGTGTGCAACAGTGTGTGCTTGTGTGTGCTTGTGTGTGTAACAGTGTGTGTAACAGTGTGTGTAACAGTGTGTGTAACAGTGTGTGTAACAGTGTGTGCGCGCTTGTGTATAAAAGTGTGTGTGTGTGACTTGAATGATATAACACAGACAAGAAAAGAAAATTATGACTTCTTTTCACCTGAACTGAAACACACACTTAGTTTAATTCACAATCATTACCCGCCTACCATGGAAACGTCGACACACAGATTAAACAGACACAAATCTTGTGGCGACGAGTTTCCTTACAGTACATATCTGTTTAAGATTATTTTTTTAAAAAAAAAGAAAAAGAAAACCAGGTTTCAATCCGATCTGAGAAACTTTTGTTAATCTCAACAACGACAGCGTGGATAAGAAAATTCGCTTTAGAAAAATGTAACATTTTCCTCCCAAGATAAAAGAAAGAAGTTTGTCCTTTAAAAAGAAAAGATGAACCATTTGATGCGGACGCAGAAAATAATTGTCGGGGGGGTGGGGGGTGCCGCCACGACAGGCCACCCTCGAACAAAGGCTCTATTTAAATTACATAGCTTCGTGTAGTGAGAGATGAATAACCGAAACGCATATCTCGGTGATAACAAATGGGACTGATTCAAATCCCGACCCGGGAGCGAAGAATGGTAAACGGCCGTTGTTGACTCGCTGGTGACACCGTGGCCGCGTGCTGATTTCTGTGGAGACGGAAGGTGAAAAGCGAATCCCAACATAGAACTGTCCCGCACAGACACGTGACGCCCAGAACCGCGTTAGTGTGACGTAATCCTCCGCGTCTAGGCGTTTTGAATTTAAATCTTGAGACAGAGGTAACGGGGAAGGTAAGTCTTCTTCTTGACCAGGCGGCTTTTAATATTCAATGTTATTGTTACCATTACTACTACTATTATTTTGCTGTATCTGAGAAACCTTTTTTATTGCTTTTAGTTTAGTTGTCTTTGCACCGAGAAAAAAATAGAAATTGCCGTTTCTCTTCTCTCTCTCTTCTTCTTCTTCTCTCTCTTTCTTGTTCTCTCTCTTTCTCTTCTTCACTCTCTTTCTTGTTCTCTCTCTTTCTCTTCTTCACTCTCTTTCTTGTTCTCTCTCTCTCTCTTCTTCTCTCTCTTTCTTGTTCTCTCTCTCTCTCTTCTTCACTCTCTTTCTTGTTCTCTCTCTTTCTTGTTCTCTCTCTCTTCTTCTCTCTCTCTCTTCTTTCTTGTTGTCTCTCTCTTCTTCTTCTCTCTCTCTCTCTCTTCTTCTCTCTCTTTCTTGGTCTCTCTCTCTTCTTCTCTCTCTTTCTGTTCTCTCTCTCTCTCTCTCTCTCTCTCTCTCTCTCCTCTCTCTCTCTCTCTCTCTCTCCCTTATGTTTTTTGTTGTTCTGCAAAACAAAGTATTTACAGGACGGTTCGAATCATCAAAACCGCAGTTTACTTTGTAGTGCCGTAATTTTCTGTATAATAATAATAATAATAATAATAATAATAATAATAATAATAATAATAAAAATAATAATAATAATTTCTTTTTAAAAAAAGCTTATTTTAAATACTAAAGTTTGCTGGTGATCTCGCCACTAAAAAAAAATGGATACCGTGTTGAGTGATGATAACCCACAGGTAGATTAGTAAAACGCGGCTAAAGAAGGCTTATCCTTTTTTGAATATTCTGTACAGGCGAGCGCGCGCGCGGGGGGGGAGGGGGAATGTCCAGCCCCACCCCCCACCCCTTTCTTTGATGTCGATTGATTAGGGTGGACTTAGCAGTTTAAGAGAAGTCTGAAACAGAGATAGCGGGATGCTACATAGTCAGTGAAATGGAAAAGTCTGTTGAGTGTCGAAATCTGCTAAACCGGTGCAGTTATGGCGTTTTAGCCTTTGGGCCACGAATGCGCCGAGTGTCGCCAGACTCCGAGCAGCTACTCATCCCACGGGCGGGCGCGAGAAAAACCCATCTGAACTTTTTCGACGTCGTCGTCGTTTGTTTGATGTCGCGTTGCTAGTGGTTACGAAGCGAACTCGGAACGCGCCGTCCGGTGTGAGCCGGAAATTACACATTACAGAGAATATGTTTTTCTTTTAAGCATCGATCGCGGAACTCGATTTTGAAGGAAAATAGGGGGACTGTGATTCTAAAGGAAAGAAGGAATATTTAAAAAAAAAAAAAAAAAGAATTTTTTTTTTTGTCTGCTAGAGACTTATTCCGTTTGCAAGGGGAATAACTCTAAGAGGCTTATTGATGTTAGAGCAGAATTCCGAGAGACGCGCGCTGTTCCGATAAACTATTTCCGAATTAACTTCTTTGTTTTGTTTTTTTTACTCGCGAGCGGCGGACCCCGGTAACGGACAGCGCGCGATATGTCCGAAGCGTGGACGGATTGTTGTGTTGTTTGTTGTTGTTGTTGTTGTTGTTTTAAAAAAAAACAAAAAAACAATTAATATTCGTGAAAATGAGGCGGGGGGAGGAGAAGAGAAGGCGGAGGCGTGAAGGTAAGCGGCGACCGTTTAGAAAAAAGCTGTTTCTTCGCTAGTTCCTGAGATCTCTCTCTCTCTCTCTCTCTCTCTCTCTCTCTTTGTGTCTCCTTCTCCATCTATCTCTCTCTCTCTTGTCTCTGTCTCTCTCTCTCTCTTCTCTCTCTCTCCATCTCTCTCTCTCTCTCTCTCTCTGGTCTCTGTCTCCATCTCTCTCTCTCTCTCTCTCTGTGTGTGTGTCTCTGTCTCCATCTATCTCTCTCTCTGTGTCTCTGTCTCCTCCTCCTCTCTCTATCTCTCTCTCTCTCTCTCTCTCTCCTCTCCTCTCTCTTCTCCTCCTCCCTCTCTCTCTCCCCTCCTCTCCTCTCTCTCTCTCTCTCTCCTATCTCTCTCTCTCCCCTCTCTCTCTCTTCTCTCTCTCATCGCCTCTCTCTCTCTCTCCTCTCCTCTCTCTCTCTCTCGCTCTCTCTCTCTCTCTCTCTCTCTCTCTCTCTCTCTCTTCCTCTCTCATCTATCTCTCTCTGTGTCTCTCTGTCTCTCTCCATATCTCTCTCTCTCTCTCAATCTCTCTCTCTCTCTCTCTCTCTCTCTCTCTCCTCTCTCTCTCTCTCATCTCTCTCTCTCTCCATCTCTCTCTCTCTCCTCTCATCTCTCTCCATCTCTCTCTCTCTCTCTCTCCATCTCTCTCTCTCTCTGTCTGTGTGTGTGTGTGTGTCTCTCTCTCTCTCTCCCTCTCCATCTCTGTGTGTGTGTCTCTCTTTCTCTGATCTGGAAGCGGACCGGCCAGCGGGAGTCGGCTCGAGCCGCGGGTGCGAGTGTTGGCGATCTAACCGTGGGATGTAGGGGGGGGACTTTTCCTTGCTGTTTCGTTCACTCGAGCATCTTGATTAGATCGCCGTCGTGAGGAGGGGGAAACATTCCTCTCCGGACGCGAAGCTTTCTGTCGGAAATAATATATTTACGAATTTATTTGTAAACTAACCGTCGGTCTCTTTTTATTTTTTTATTGACAGATTTTAGCATGAAGTCACTTGGCGTCGTTTTCATCTTTGCTTTCCTACTTCACCCAGAAATTTCAGGTGATGTTTTTTCTCTCTCTTTTCTTTCTGTATTGCCTTTATTCTGAATTGAGAAATAGTGATTCTGAATCGCGATTCCATTTTACTGATAAAGAAATGTGGGTGTTGGGAGAAACAGATTAAATTTTTAACTAACGAAAAAGCATTAGGAATCCACACATTTCTCTTTAGAGCCCTAACCCTGGAGACGAGCACCTGATACCTGAAAACTATTTTTGTCAACAAACGTGATTAATTGTAATTTGTATAACTGGTTCGGATATTCTATTTATTTGTTTTACTTTTAAAGAAAGAACGAAAACAACACATTAAATTATGTATATCGTTGGACGGGTTCTGACATGAAATATGATGGATGGGTTTCGTCGTCCCAGATCAGGCGAAACTCTATCAAGGTAGATAACTGCCGCGGTTGCCCGCCGCTAGGGGTTTTCCGGTGTGCATGTGGTGTGTGTGTGTGGAACAGCCCGGGGAGGTGGGGGGGTCGCGTTGCCGCCGTTTTGTCGAGGAGGAGGAGAGATTTTGAGAAAAAAAAATGGAAAGAAAAGCCCGAGCCGGAGTGAACCGGTCCCACGGTTGTGCGAACTCGAGCTCTGGACCTCAACAGGGCGGAGGAGGCGGGGGGGTTTGCTCACGGCCGGGAGGACGGCCCGTCAAGATGGCTTCTGCTGCCGCCCGTAGCTGGAGGGATTCCGGCTGAGGAGGGGGAGTCGGTCGGTCCGTCTGTCTGATGTTTCGGAGAAATGCGAACATCTCGTACCGAAGCGTTTGAATGCGTAAGGGGTGAGTTTGGCCGACCGGAGAAAGAAACAGCGTGCTTCCTGTGGGGCCCTGATCTCTATAATAGGGGCGGGGGTTTCCTCTCACCTTTGAGAGGAGCGCGGGGCCTCCGTCCAAGTCGGGACTGCCGGGCTCCTGGCCGAGCCAGCAGCTCAAGTAACCCCCCCCCCCCACCCCACTCACCGGGGGCTGCTGTCCTTCTGTGGACAATGGTAACCAAGGGGTGGGGGGAGAGACGTAGTGATACCCCCCACTCACCGGGGGCTGCTGTCCTGTGGACAATGGTAACCAAGGGGGAGGAGACGTAGTAATACCCCCCACCCCGGGGGTTGCTGTCCTGTGGACAATGGTAACCAAGGGGGAGGAGACGTAGTGATACCCCCCACTCACCGGGGGTTGCTGTCCTGTGGACAATGGTAACCAAGGGGGAGGAGACGTAGTGATACCCCCCACCCCGGGGGTTGCTGTCCTGTGGACAATGGTAACCAAGGGGGAGGAGACGTAGTGATACCCCCCACTCACCGGGGGTTGCTGTCCTGTGGACAATGGTAACCAAGGGGGAGGAGACGTAGTGATACCCCCCACCCCGGGGGCTGCTGTCCTTCTGTGGACAATGGTAACCAAGGGGTGGGGAGACGTAGTGATACCCCAACCCCCAGCCCCGTAACTCGGGTTGCAAAACAAACTTGAGCATCTGTTCTGTTCTGTTGTTGTTGCTGTTGTTTTGCAGATTCGCAGAAGAGTAATTATTCCGAACCCTGCTCCACCAAGGACCAGTGCTACGCCAACAGAAACTTGGACTGTGTGGTCTTGTTTTCGCCTTGCAATAACCAGCACACATGCTTATGCGAAAATCCTAAACAGGTCTATGTCGCCAACGCAAAGAAGTGTCTAATGCGTAAGTAGTCGTCGTCCCCTGTCGGAAGCTGGAGGTCAGGGGAACAGTGGAATCTCTTATAGAGGGGAGACTCTGCTTTAAGGGTTAGGGCAGAAGCATTGCTGGCGTTTTAGAATTTTCTGAAGTACAAGACGACGACGACGACAGGTATACTCCATCTACAGGTGCGACCTTCGGCTTTATTCCTCACAGCAGGGCAGAAAGTTACTGTGCACATCTTAGAAAGTTCCAAAAAAAGTTTTTGTTTTTCTTTAACTTTAGAGAGAGAGAACAAACTCTTGAGTGTTCTGGTATTTAACTTGCAGGAGTTTATCGCATGATGCGGTGGTGCACCTATATTTTACTCCAATGCAGCAGTTTATTTTAATCTATCTCGTAACCTACTTGTTTTAAAAGATAAATAAATACTTTATTAACAGGTATACATAAATGACATCCATGTGTATAATGTACACATGGTTAGCTTGCACACACACACACACCAGGCATTGACAGATTTTACCCACACACACACACACACACACACACACAGGCATTGACAGATTTTACACACATACACATACAGAGGCATTGACAGATTTTACACACACACACACACAGGCATTGACAGATTTTACACACACAGAGGCATTGACAGATTTTACACACACACACACACACAGGCATTGACAGATTTTACCCACACCACACACACACACACACACACACACAGGCATTGACAGATTTTACACCCACACACACACACACACACAGAGGCATTGACAGATTTTACACACACACAGAGGCATTGACAGATTTTACACACACAGAGGCATTGACAGATTTTACACACACTCCTCCCCCCTCATTTTTGGGGACTGGTAATACAAGGCTTGGGATGTTTTTCATCACAATTTCTCTAAGTGATCAGAGTAAGGGGGCCTGTAGTTCTGTGTGTAACTTCATTAATTGTCAGAAAGTACCTGGATTTATTTGACAATTCTGCTTGGGTTCAAACATTTGCAGAACACACTGAGCTTGGATAAATGGTGATTCAAATATACAGCATTTTTTCTGTACTTTTAACTCTGGAAAGCCCAGCTTTTTGATCAGATTTTGTTTCATTTCGTTTCTTCTTTTTTTTCCCCAGAATCTTTGATAGGAGGGAATTGCTATGGTGATGATCAATGTTTTGGAAAGAATACTATGTGTAGAAATGCTGTTTGTAGATGCGTCAATGGTTCTGTGCAAATATCAAGTCAGAAAGATTGCAAGTTTGCTGTTGATAAACTTATAGGTGAAAATTGTAATGCCGAGATAAACAAATGCTTGATCATCAAAGGTAAGTTGCTGCAAATCGTCTTACAATTGCACTATTCAGACAGACAAAAGTTATTTTTTTTTTATGCTAAGAATTTAGAAGATGACTAGAAGTTTTTATTGCTTATACGAATCCACAGGACTCGTATCTGCTTATTTAAAAAAAACTGAATATGGACAGTAACCTTTGATTAGTTTTGACATATTCATAATATTTTAACTGGGTATTTCACTGATATGATAAATACATCATTGGTATCAACTAACTTTATATGAATAAAGTTTATATTTTACCACTAATTTGAGAGAATTAAAAAATAAGAAAAAGGCAAAGAAGTTGAAGTTTCATGTTAGTCTACGATTGAAATTATTCTGTTAAGGGAAAGAGTACACTTCAAACAGCTGTTAGCACAAATATGAGCTGATTTTTTTTATCATTCTGTCAGTCAATATTCTTCATGCTTCACTTATTGGTTCTTAGTTTTGTGGGGGATACTGGAATGCAATTCTAGTCTAATTCTTGTTATAATAGTCTATCGCTATAAAGATTGATTTTCTTCTCATGCTAAATAGAAAAAAGAAATCTTATTTTTTTTATGCAGAACTTGCTCCTGTTATTATTTATTAATAAAGCTGTACTGTATGTACCTTTAAGTTGATGCTTGCTATAATCAGCAAAGAAACTGTTGACAGAGAGATAACCAGTGCATTTCATATTGCAGTAAAATTCCTTTCAGACAACTGGCCATGCTTTTTCTTTCTTTTCAATTTCTGCCTTTCCACTTTGCTGTCACATCTCAGAACCTGGAGATTTGACAAGACAAGCCACAGATTTTTTCATGTCTTTTCCCAAACAAAACACACCTAGTATGTACAGGTACACTATCATTGCCTACTCACCAAAGAACCAGCTGATGTCTAAAGGTTCTATTTCTCTTGCATAAACCCACCCTATGTGAAAAAAAGCAACACATCTGAGAACCTCTAACCTATCAGCCAAAGTTCAGTGCAGTGAGACAGGACTGTATAGTGTGATCAGCAGAGATAAAATGACACAAAGTAAGGTATTATTAGCATATTAAGAGCAAGCTATATTTAATCTCAAGGTGTATGTGTGTGTTTGCATATTCGTTTATTTAGATGATGGATTATTTTTACTATCATAGACTTTGATAAGAAGTAGTGTTCTGCATATGTAACAGCAACCATGAGCAGTAAATAAAATTGTTTGACGACTGAACATTTGGTGAGTTGAGTTTCAGATAATTTTTATTTGTGATTACACAACTTACTGGCACATTAAGAAATGTATGTTTGTTTTTTTTTTTTTGAAATTGTACATTAAAACATCGGACAAAGATTTTAAATAGTTTTGTGATGTCCTTTAGCAAGCAAGTGGCTGACTTGTTTTGGTCGATTGTGGTTTTGCATTAACTCTTTACAGTTATTTTGCTTGTTTTTAGAAAAGCAAATTGCTTTGATTATCATTTAAAAAAAAAAAAAACACTAAGTGCACCAAAACCTAATTTTAGTGTCAGAATGGTTCTCTCGATGAAAGACAGGTTTACCCATGTGGAGCATCTACTCGGTTTATCCTTCAGTGTTTCCAAATCCCTTTCTCAACATTTCGGTCAAGAGTGAGGAAACATCTTTGTTTCCCTTTTCTTAATTATCTAAAAGCTGGGGTAAACTCTGTAATGCAATTTAGATTTCGTAGGTACAAGTCAAGTATTGCTTGTATGGCTGTGATGCAGAACTATTGAAATTGCAGGCACAGAAAGAGAAAGACTTCAGGCAAAGCTTGAGCCTGTTCTTGTAATTGCAGTGATTTTCTCACTCTTTAGAGAGCAATGTCCAATTTCTGGAATTGCTAGACCAGAGATGTTCAGAATATTCCAAAGATGATAAAGAACTGTGCTTGTTTCTTAGATTAATCATAACAATAAAAACCAAACAGCTGAACCACACTACAGCCCTGCTTGAGGTTAGTTATTCATGGTCTGGCTTTTGATGGTTGTCAGGGGAAAAAAACATGGTAAATTACAGCTTTCAGTGTTTGGAGAAATTGGTTTTACTAGTATCTTGAATAGCTAGAAATATTGTGAAATCTGACTGGAGTTGCTGTGCATTATCAGTATGGAAACCATTCAGTAGTTCAAAGTTCCAAAATTGATTAGATTTGCTGCAGCAGATACAAGTGCAGTGGATGCCGTGAATCCTATCACCAGTAGCTACCACATCCACAGAAGCAGCCGGCAGCAGTATGTTGCCATGATTTCTCTTTCGCTTGGAGGCAAAATCCCATTTGAAAACTTGATCCTGTTGAAAAATTTGTTTTTGTAAATTTCTATTCTTTTTTTTAACTAAAACAAGCAATAATTTTTTAATAAAATTTCAAGTTACTGGAATTCTCTCTCTCTTGTAGATGGGGTAATAAGTGGAAATGCTGACTGTAATGGTACATGTAAATGTCCATCATTTACTGAATTTGATAAGAAAGATGAAACCTGTCGCCTCTGTAAGTTTATAGTAGTGATTATTAATTTTTTTTTCTAAAAAGACATTCATCCAGCTTAATATCTTCAACATCTAACAGTGAGTTTTGAATATTACAAGGCAGGCTTATTTATTTTATGAAAAATATACTAAATTTTTGTTGACTTAATCACTGCTTTATGAAAGTTAAGTCATGACCAGTATTTTAAGTAAGATGGCTAAGTAACTACATTGACTGTTTATTTCCCCTTGACCAAAATATAGACTAAGAATGTCAGAGAAGCAGGGAAAAAATGGCCCAGGATGATGAAAAACTCTCTAACAACAAACTCGTGTATTATTTCTCTGTGTGGATTTTTTAAATTTAAAAAAAAAAGTTTTCTGCCACTATCTCCCCAGCTTTATACCTTTTTTATTTGCTTTAGAGCATTTTAAATTGGTTAAAATAAATATGTAATATAAAATAAAATTCTCAGATTATTTGCTTAAACCTGTGTGCTTCAATAATTGTTTTTTCTTCTTAAGTTTTTGTTGACTTTCTACAGTGAGTCAGTAATAAAATAGCTCTTTGTAATGTATATAAGTGTACCAGCTTGTTATTTAGTGCTAAACTAAAGCAGGTAGACATGTTTCTAATCCCACCTGGTTGATATTGGATTTCTGGCTTTTGCTTTTAAAGGAGATAAATATAAAGCTCTCTGGCAGGCTTACATCACGTAGAGAAAGTTAGAGGAAATTACTGTTGAACATCAGTAAATAGATACAGCAGAGAAATCTGGGAGATAGAGCCAGTAACTTATGCTTGCTTATGAAAAAGCTCAGACATGCACATCTTTGAAGAGGAGAAAGGCTCAATAATTGTCAGAGTTTGTCACCCCTTGTGTTTTTCACAGTCCCTCAGCAAGTGAAGCTTGCTTAAATAATGTAGCTTCTAAGGTTGAGAAATCAGAAATGAATCAGTTTTAAGCAAAGAGAACAATCAAAGTGTATAATTAATTCCCTAGCTTTCTAAATTCTAAAATGTAAATTACTTCACTACTTTTTTCTTTATTCTCATAATTACTAATTAATTCCTGAAAGCTTCTGTTCTTTTTGATCCTTTGCTCGGATGTTCAGGGAGCACAGGGAAAGTGTGGATGATTGGCCTCATTGACCAAGCACATTACCTGGGTACACCTCAAAGAGCCCGATGCTTCTGCCTCCAGCAGAAAATGGAAATTCCTCTTGTGGACTGTAAGAAGAAAACCAAACCACTTTGTTGGTGGTTGCCAGAACAAAATGAAACCCGGATTGTGTGCAACAGGCCAGTGTGCCCTACAAACAGTCACATGCCTTTCCAGAAGATTCTAAGATGCTGCCTGTCTCTCTCTCTTTTATTTCATTAAATTATTCAGCATTTAAGAAATAAAAGTTTGCCGCCTTTTAAAATGCTATATAGGCACGACGTTTCAGTGGCGGTACATTTTTATAATTAAACAGGCGCTGAAGTTAGATTGGGTTCTTAGAAGTGGTCTGTTTGCCATTTTATTTGCTTGATACTTTTTATTTTCTTCTGTGTCTGATCAGTAAACATATTCTAATATTTTTTTTTAGCAACTGAAGGAACTGCATGTGAAGATGACAGTTATTGTTCTAGTGGTCTGTATTGTAAAGATATGACATGTCAGTGTTCAGAAGGATATGTTTATCATAAACTAATGAAGGTGTGCGTTAGTAAGTATTCTGTTTTTGGTGAATCCTTTCATGACTTTAGGAGTCTAAGAACATCTGACACCAGAGAGCTAAAAAGGTTGGGGGGGGTGGTAACCCAGAAAGTTAGCTAGGTAGAGTTTGGGGAGCGTTATAGTGTTGAGGTGCAAGCCAGTTACCAGCGGAAAGACTGTGACAGGTACCCCAAAATCCCTACTGGAACTCTATTTAAAGATATGGGAGAAAACCAGAAGAAACCATGCCAGAGAAAGAGAAATACATTAAGCCAAGCCAGTTTAGACCAGGATTCTGACCAAAGCTCTCGGTCACTGCAGTCCAGTAATGTAGTCACTGACTGCAACAGTATTTTGATAAAAAATAAAACTGGCTAGATTATTTGCATTTCCTGTATTTCCTAATGGTCATAGGCTTTGTATTAAAAGTCAGGTGAGCAAAATTAGCTGTATTTTTATGGATGTGTGTGCAACTTTTCAATATTAATCTCCAGTCAAAGAAAGCATTACCATTCATGTGGTAACCGCCCTCTTGGGAATGCACATGGTAATGGATCTCCGTTTCATGGCTGGAATTAGCAGAGTGACAGCTGTGATTGCATCGGAAAAATGTGAATTATTTAATTGTAGGCAAACTCTCTTGTTTTTAACTGCAGGTGAATGATAGTCTGGTCAACACTGTTTGGCAAAAATCCATGTATATACTTAAAAAATAATTCAGATTGGCACTGGTTCCATGGGTACACTCATCATCGCAGCCAATAACCAGTTTCCTGCTATCAATGAAGTGTAGATGGTCTGCTCTGACTACACTGGCTTTTTTCTTCACTCAGGAAAAAAAAAGGGTGGCAGGGTCACTCTTTGTAAATGTTTCGGAGCTGGTCCACAATCATGTGGTTTATGCCCAGAATACCCGACCAATTTTAAAAAAAAAAAAAAAACGATACATGCAATAGGTGGTCGACCTTGCTACCCACCCTGCCTTCATTTACCAGTCTATTATTGTTGGAAAATAAAGACTGACAGAGATGGTGCAGTTCTTACAGTTTTGCTTTTTTTTCTAAAGAAAATTACCATACGTCATTCAAAAAAGTAGATATGACAAAGCAACCGAGAAGATAATAGGACAAGGAATTAAACTGTTGTGTAGTTGTTTGCTTTAGATTTCATTTTTTTTTTAAACTTTGGCTACAGTTCATACAACTTTGAAAACATTTGACTTTATTACGCTGGAAAGAAGAGAAACAGCACTTTTCTGTATTTGTTCTGTCTCTTAAAAAGTTGTTAGTTTACTGCAGCAGTGGTATGCAATGTATGAAGAAGGCAGTCAAAACACACATTCGTCTAACCCCCCGTGTACCACATGGGACAGCTTCATTCCACTATCCTGCAAACCTGCATCACTCAGCACAAGTTGAGCTGCAGACTCTGTGACAGCATCTTTTTCCTTAATGTAACCCTTTGCAAAGACAAATCACCAATTCCATGTGTTTAGCATTAAAGTAAAGGCTGGTGTGTTTTTGTGTAGAAGGCTAAACTTCACTCATGTACCTGTAGCTCATCTTTTTGATGTGCAAAGTTGTTATTTTTCTTACAGTGAATGCTGAAATTGAGTTAGGGCAGGAATGCAATACAACTGACACAAATAGCAGCTGCGTCCAAGGTACAGTATGTACAAAATGCAATAAGAACACCGAGTTTCAGTGCCTCTCCTTAGTGAAACGTAAGTAAATTCTTAAAAGGGTCCTGTTATTTATTTTTTTTTGTATTGTTAAATATTATATAGTATTAAACTGTCATTTCTTTTTTTCTCCTGAAAAATTACGTTGGTAAATCACATGACTATAATGTAACAGTACTGAGACTTATTACCAAGCGATAGAAGGGTTAACATAAAACTGCTACTCTTAATTAACATGATTACATCTGCATCACTAATTATAAGAAAAACATGCAATGTACTGTACTGGGGACTGCTTGTTTCCTTCTTACCCACCTGGCCTGTATACTTGATTCACAACTCAAGCATGGGTGGAGGGATTGCTGAAAAGAATGAAAGAAAGAAGAATTCTAACTGCAGTTTGATCATGTGTACTGACTGCACATTCCATCGAGAAAAAGGGATGCTTGGGATTTCGGCAAAAAAGAGAGAAGGTTTTACCAAATTAGTTTGACAAAGAAAAGCATTTGTAAAAACATAAATTTGTTATAGCCAAAAGGCAGACGGGGCATGGAGCACTTACACAATTTTCCTACGATGTTCTTTGGCTAGCAAATAAAAAGAAGAGTAAAATTTATGCAACTGAGATAAAGGATGATGATTTTCTAACCCCTCACCACCTCAATACAGAGCAGACTCCAGATATTTTATTAGCCTTTCATCTTTGGTTTTGTAATGTGAGGTTGACAAGAAATGCTGTGTGGTTCTGCTTGCTGAGTGTCATGAATATAAAAGGCTATTTGTGATTCTCACCTTACTACACAGTTGTTCCATCTGTCAAGGTCTGGCTGCCATTAGATTAGAGGATATATGTACCAGCATATTTCTTTGTATATAAATGGAACTGCATGCAAAGTCTCCCTGTTACAAAAGAAGAACGATTAGAGTATTAAAAGGATTGCTTCACCTGATCTCAAGGTCTTAAGGCTAAATGTGTATAGAAAAGAAAAATAATGTCATAATGAACATGCAAGAAATTATTTACATAATAACTATTTTTAAATAGACCTAACAGATGATGGAAACTGTTGAAATGTTTCTTGTTAATATCTGAAAGAAAGGAAATGGAGAATGCATGTTCATACTTGTACACATACATAAGCACACAAGCACCAGCAAGCATACCCCTCAAAGTTCGAGAGGAGAGTTTGTGAATCTTGTTCAAATTAAAGAAATTTTTTGCTTATTTTATGAAAATTAAAAGTAAACCATAAAATAAGTTGGGTTTATCATTAAGCTGTTTTTTTTTTTTTTCAATTTCAGATGTAGAAAAAAAAATCAAAGTAATCCATAAAACTAAAGAGGGTTCTGAATCAAAGAGCAATGGTTAGTAATTGGTTTAGTCTTTGTGATAGGCATGAAGCCACCATGGCTTATACGAGTTCTCATGGAAATAGAAATGCCTGACGGTTGTTTCAGTATTTGTAAACACCATATATTTTGATTTAAGTCAGGCCAGGTAAGAGAGAAAAGAACAGATGTGTAGCAGCTTATTTCTCAAAAGTTGATTGGACAATAAGCTGATTCTCTTTACTCTTGCACTTTCAAGTCGTTGGTTGGAAACTATGCCACAATTTAAATTTCTCAACTGACTTGTGGTTGGTTCCTGGTGGTGCAGTTTAGGCATCTGTCACCCTGTTTGTAATTCAACTGTTTCCAGGTGAAGCTTTCTTGAACATTCTCACTGGTAAGAATTAGGTAGCCAGAATAGGCGGTAATGTGGAACCACTACAGTTTTTAAAAAAAATCTAACACGTTAGTCTTTTAGATCTGTCTGCTGCTGTTGTTTGCTTAAGACCTGATAGGTAATCTTTCTGCCCGTTTGGACTTCTCGAAGAAGGAGATTTCTCAAGACAGGTTCTGCCCTATCCACAGAATCTTGTTTTTTAAAGGACAAGCAAACCATAAATTTTGCCCCTTGTCATTAAAAACATACAGTAAAGGCAATGCTTATCTCCTTGTGCTGATCAGTTCAGAAAATGATGGATGCCACTGACTACTGTGGAAACCTTTTTTGTGATGGCAGAGTTTTTACTTATCAGTTATGTTGTGCCTAGCTTTTCTGTTAATTTACAGAGTTGCTGTGAAATGGTAGTACTGCTTAGCATGAAGTTGTATAGATATTATTCAACATTCAATTTCAAACAAAAAAAGCTATTACAAGTGCACTTTTTAAAATGTAATGAAAATAATACAGCAGTTTTGCTAAGTTTTTCCCATAGATTTTTAGACCTGATATCACTTGATTGATGATATTCTGTAAAGTTAGGTGACGCTGGTGTTGGAGCGGCTTAGAAAAAAAGGTGGTGGTATCAGCTGTTGTTCCACAATATGGCATCAAATAACTGTCGTGAGTATGAACTGATCAATTTGATAAGGAGCACAGCATACAGCTATGCCACTAAAATTTTGTTTATTATAATTACTTATCTAAAAAGATGCTTCGTCCAGCTTTTAGTCTTCCTTAATAGTGGACAGCAGTAAGCTGGTAATCATTTAGTAAATTAAATTTTTAAAAAAAAAAACATTTAGGATCTTGGGCAGTTGCTGAATGAGACTTGAATGTGATCAAGTCAATTGATTATTCTGATTGATTTTACCTCTTATCGCTGGTTTGTTCTGCATCAGTGTCAAGGTGTTAATTTTAGGTGGCTAGGAGGAGGAAGAAGGAAAGAAAACTGCATCGCGCAGTTTTTTTTTGCCTGACTTGTGACAGGAATTCTCTGGTTGTCGTGTGTGGGTTTTCTCCCCATTCCAAACACAAAGCAGTCCTTTCATGGATTAAGTTAGCCATGCCCTCATGTGGGAGGTTTCCAGGCCTCAGTGTTATGAGGCCTGATGTCAGTTTCGCAGGGTTAGCCAACTGGTACCACATCATCAATGGGTGTTCTTAAGCCTCTGTAGCTGGTAAGGTGGTTTGTTTCTCGGTGGTGGTGGGGATTATACATTACAGTAGGTAATAAGCCTAGTAAGTTGCAACAAGTCTGTATGAAGCAAATATTAGTTAGAGATGTGAAAAGTTGGGGGTCAGAGTGGGGATGCTAAAGGAAGGAAAACAAAAGCCTGATTTAGGTTGCTTGAAATCCACCACCTTTACAGACTTCTGTACAGAGCCAGTTACTAATGTTCCTTTTTTAAAATTTTAAGTGGGGGGGTAAGAACTAGATGATACTCTTCTGAACAGCTGCCTCTGAAACCCAGTGTCGTGAGGTGTTTTGTGCAGCTCTTATGCTAATGCCAGGACTCTGGCTACTAAAGAAAGAAGATATAATATGTGTATGTCTGCACATAAATCCAAAAGGGATTAATATGAAGTAAACTGTGAATTTAATCTTAACCTTACAAGAAAAAAAAAGAAGTATGTAAGTTGTTTATTGGCTTCAGCTCTGTTGGTTTTATATAGCATTCAGATTCACAGGATTTGAAGCTAACAAGCTGTCATTGTGTTCAGACAAAGTAAATATCATGGAATCTTTTAGGTCCCGTAAGATCCTATGCAAATGTCTGACTTTTCACACTGGAGGAATTCTGGAATTTTTCAGTACTTTGTATATTTTTTGTTTTTTTTTTGACAATCTGTGAAACCTTATCATGATGCAATACTGTGAAAAAAAACTCACCAGTGGCAGACACCTGGTGGCTTCTACTACTTGTGGACTATCTTCAGGAAAACTCAAAGCTAATTCTTTTTGTCATTGTGTTTTTTGGTGGAAGAGAGTTAACTTTACATCGCAATTTCTTCCCAGTGGATTTTCATGTTTTGTTTTTCTTTGAATGTCTTTGGTTTATATGCTTGTTGGCTTCATAGGTGAAGCGTTCGGGTTTTTAATTTTCCAGGCCGATAATACTTTAAATCAGTGCATCTTACAGCATTGTGAAAAAAAAAAAATCCCAATCTCTAAGTTCCTTGCTAATCAAGCACAATAGCTGTCAGATTTGTGAGATTTTCCAAACTTTGAGATCTTGTGGAGTCCTTGCTGTTGAATGTGGCAGTTTAGGGCAAAGGGAAATGGGATCTACCTGGAAGCTGAAAGCAACTACCCACCATGCGCTGGTTTCAGCAGTAAACTCCAGGTATGTTGAAAATTTAATCCATCAACAAACATCAGAAAACTAACTAGTGGAATGAGATCCAAATTTTGTGAAATCCCAACCGCTGAAGGTGATAGTACAAAATCCATTATTAACTTCTTATCTCACCACTGTTTTATAACAAAATTTTTTTTGTATTTGCAGGTAAATCTGGGGCAAATCTGATATCAGATATTTCTCTCTTGTCCATATTTTTGCTTTTTCTTCATTAAAGGTAATATTGCTTTCTTTCAAAGACTTTAGGACTATTATTAAGTAATCATTTTAATGCTTCATTCTGTTTTATACCTTTTTTCTTTGTCTTAGAAAACTGAAGAAATTCTAAACAATGCTTCAGTGTTTTGCTCACATTGGCTGCATTTATTCATACAACAACACAAAAAAAAAGGATATGAAAGATACATCAAGCATGGCTGTCATTATATACAATTAACATTTTTTTTTTAAAAATATAAAACAAACTTTAAATTTTTCTCACACATTGACTAGATAATCTTAGACAAATACTTAACATTTTATACGGTTAAAATCTTTATGCCTTAAATTTTGTTCTTTAAATAAGGGATCCAAAAATGATGTCATGTTTCTTGATTTCTCCACGTGCCCTTGTTTAGTAATAATTGAGAAATAATCTCATGTCTAGACTGAAGATGATTGCATTTAAGACTTACCTAAAATAATTACCCATGCCACCCTGGCAAAAGAAAGAGAGAAAAGTTTGACAACTAACAGTATCTGTCTCTTTAAATTTCCTGATATGTTTACTCAACAAATTATAAAATTAAAACAGTTTTTTCGAGGCATGCCCTTCTAAACATTTCATAAAGAATTACTTGTTTATGTTCAGAACTTGAGTGCATGGAGTCACACTGCTTCCCAGATAGAATAATTTTGAATTGAACAGAAAAGATATGATGTTAACTGCTCATTTTAATATTGTTCTCAGGTTCTGGGGGTATCAGCCATATTTTGGAACTGCTGAAAGTGAAATCACAAGTCTTGATTAAAATGTAATAAATGCACTTTGTATACCTGGACCAATGGCCAGGTAACAGTCCAGTCTTATCCTCAACTAGGTTTACCCACTTTAAAGCTATTGCCATTTCTTGGGAAGATATGACAACTTTTCTCTCTCTTTCTCTCCTTTCCTGGTAGTTGCCATGTTTCCAACCAGTTGACTAACAAGCAGGTGCACCAATTTACTTTCAGGTAAATAGACAATCCCAACAAATTTTAGTTTAGAGAATCTGGCCAAAGCCAGCAGTCAAAGTTGGGGTTGGCTACAGGACTAGGGTTTGGCAGATGCACTACCATCTGAGCTATGACTGCCCTTTGTGGACCACATAAAAATTATTCCATTCCATTATCAGACTTGGTAAGAAGCATTTAAAGAAAAAAAAATTTTAAACTTTGAAATTTGTTTTTGTTCAGGGTGCTGAATATTTGGATCACATGAACAGCCTGCACCATGACCTTCCATAATTCTCAGATAATCAGATTTCTAAAGAGAAAATAGGTTCATCGAAAAGGCAACAACTAAATTGAATTTTAATAGAATTATTTACATTATTCTATCACATTTTTGTTTACATGCTTTGTATTTATATATCTATTTATATATAATTGCAGATTCAATACACTGGCAGTCACCAACTTTAATTTTTAAATTTCATTTTTACTTCTGAATAACTCACCTTACTACAGAAAGGATTTTCACTAACCATTCTACTTGCTCCTTCCTGCTTTCTGTGTTTGTTCTTAAATTAGTTATTACGGTTATTATATTTCTTAGAAAAAATTACACGTCAAAGAAGATAATTATTTATTTTTACTTTGTTTCCAATGCATCGCTGCAATATCAGAGTTACTGATGAAGAATTTCTTTTAAAAGCTGGCATCAATTAATTTAAATTTGAAAATTCTGTGTAAAGTGAAACCATTATTTATATAAAACATGTCAGTCACACAAAAGCCCTATACTGTTTGTTTGTTCATCTTTGAAATTAAACTGTTATGCATACTTCAATAATTGTTATTTTTCTACTAAGTTTTAACACACACTACTGGGATCATAATCTGGAATTGGCTTGGTTGGTCAGGCTAGTTATGCCCCTTTTCAAAGACACGGGAAGCAGTGCTGTTCTTGCCACTTTTTTCAAAAGTGTTCAACCAACGATGCGGCTTTTAAGGATACGTCATCCATCACCCATTGGGATGGCCATGAGTGTGATAAATACTTTAAAAATAGGGGAGTGGGGCAAGCAATGCTGTATGGACACCATTTTTGGGGGAGCAGTAATTCATTACTAATTATTCTATTATCCAGGACATTTTTTTTGCAAGTTTAAAATCTTTTTCAAGTTTAATTTACATAGTATTGTTATAATAAACGTTCTCCCACTGTCTGAACCAGTTCACTGTTTCCCTGATGTTCCTGTGCCAACAGTTTGTTTGTTTTTTTTTTTATTATTATTATTAATGTTCGTATCAATTTTATCATAACTTACCAAAAGAGAGTTTATCATCGCAGTTACTAGAATTGTCATCAAGTTCACTTGTTCATTTAGCACTGATAAAGTAGTCGGCAAATGGCCTAACTAACACTACTTTATGCGCCAGCCATGTTGCTTACATTCATAGTATCAGACTGCATAAGTTGTCTAGGCAAACCCTTACTGCAGAGCTCTTCTGATTCATTGTGGGACGGAAACCATAAATCTTGCTAACGCAGTCTTTGACTAATTATTGGTATTTGTATTAACTGATAATTTCAAGGATGTAAATCACAAGAACTCCGGCCTCATTCAGCTTTAGTTTTGTAGCTCCTCCAAGATAATCTGCAAAAAAAGAAGCCAATTTGAATTATCTTTCCTGCACTGTTTTTTTTTTTTTTTTTAAAGCAATGCTTGATGTCAGACTGTTGCAAGATAAACCATGAGCATTTTTATGGAAACAATCAGAAATCTCATGTGTAGGTAAGAAGTTTAAAATATGGAATCTGCCTCTGTGACGTTTGAAGCAAGTGGGCAGATTTATGTAGTAACTGGCTGCTAGTTTGGTCCATTTATACATACCATCAGTTGACAGGTTCTGTGTTTGCACCGATCTTCAGTGTTACAAAGATCTAAATAACCAATGGAGAAAGTCAGCACTACATTTAAGTGGCAGACTACTTCTGGTGGTTTTTTAAAGCAGAGAAATTTTGTTAAGATCATTTTTACCTAATCAAATTTTCCATAAAAATTGAAATTCGTTTTATTTGTAAAAAAAAAATCACCACTAAAGGCATAAACAATACCTCCATGTCATCTTTAAAATGCGTAATACCAACAAGGTTCATCATACGTAAACAGGTCATCAGTACAGAATGTTGCTCCAAATATCCTGTGGCATTTTCCACAATCCGTCCAAAGTGTTTGCTTACCGGTTGACTTTCTCAGTAGCCGTATAACCTCTGTAATGTTTATATCATCTTTGCAAGTGTTCCATCAGCCTCTTTGCATTCCAGATAGTTTTTGTCCACGTTGACTGTGCTGGGGATCATTGTTGTGTTCGAAGATGAATATCCATTGACATTTTTCTGGGGGAATGGCATGACTGATGACAAGCTGCCTGTATTGGTCACCAGTCATCAAACCTTCAATTTAATGCAGGTCACTGACACACCCCTTAGCTAATATGTAGTGATCCATCCATTCCAGTTCAAACTTTGAATCATCCCTAAAGAGCACCTTTCAGGTTTGGTTATCCCACTCTCTCATTTCTGCTTCCCATTTCTCTTTTTAGCAAAGGTTTCTGGATAGCTACACATCCACTTCACACTGTGTACATCGCTGTTCTTGAAAGATCTCTACTGGATCATCGTCTGTCATGTGAAAGAACATTACCCTGAGGCACCTGGCCCAACCATTGGACAGTTTTAGCTTTCTTCCTCTACTGCATCAACATCAGTCTCTGCATATCCTCTTCAGAATCTTGCACGCAATCTGCCAGATGGAGCAGCCTCCACCAGCTCAGTCTTTAATCTCTACCTTTGTTTTGTTATTTTCTTTTCCAGAACCCATACTATTCAGTTATGGTGTACTATTTCGGCGCACACGTGATATGCAAATCTATCATCTGTTATTTTCATTTTATATTCGGTTTTCCCCTTGTTTTTTTGTTTTTTTTTAAAATTATTTACAATAACGTAAATGAATAATAAACTGGAAATGCTAACCAGTGTATTCTTGCTAGAAAAATTTGTATTTCGGTGGGCTGGAGATGGAGATGGTCCAGTTAACACCACAGTGGATAAAACTGAGCTTTTAACTTTCCGTTCGCATGCATTTATATATTTTCACCTACTAATTTATTAGGGTAATTTAAGTGCAGTTAGTTATCTCCCCTTATTTTTTTTTTTTAAAAAATCAAATATGGCGTTCACACAATGGGTAGGTAACATAAAAACCCCTTTAATGTTACTGCTGTTTATTTTTTAAATTTGCATTTTGGCAAGTCTCAGGTAGCGAACTTCTGGAAGAGGTCATCATTACAACTGTGTCTCCTCTGCGGGCAGAAGGCCTCTTCCAGATTATCAAACTCCTAAAGAGTCGACCAGTGCTGCTGCTGCTGCTGCTCTTTAACGCCGTCACACCTCTGCCATGTAATAATCTACCTTTGCAATCGAGATTTAGCAGTAAGACTTCTACTTTATCGCACTGTGTATACATCTTCAGTTATAACAACATCTCTTTCTGCTATCTTAGTAAATAAACTCTATGGTAGTTTGTACTGGATACTCAGGCGAGGAGATGTTAAAAACAGCTGTCTTCTTGTCGATCGCTCCTTTCATAAGGGTGGGGTGCGCACTCTGGCCCAGTGCATCCGTCTTCAGCAGTGGTCTATTCCTCCTGACTTCTTCCTTGTCATGGGAGACTCGCCCCTGTCATGGCTATAGAGCGCCTCCCCAGCAGCAATGCCAGTAAAGTACCTCGCTCAAGGGTCACAACAGCGGGAATTGAGCCCGGGGACCCTTAGGTCCTGAAGCCAACACGCACACACCACTGAGCCACATCGCCTGGCACAGCTGTCTCATATACATATGAGAATTCATCATGCAGTCACATGTAAAACATTAATCATATAAATTCCGTAAGATATTGGATTAATAATCTAATTTTTTCCCCAGGTGAATAATAATGAGCTAAGATATGATAATTTCAGTCTGGGAGGTGGGGGGGATTGGTTTTAAATATATATATATATAATAAATGATTTTCCAGCGTTTCTATCGATCGAAAACGTAAACAGTCGCTATTGGTTTGGAACACCAAAGCTGGTTTCCGCGCTGGTCGATAACGAGACCCCGAAGACGCGGTAAATCACACGACCTGATTGTATTCCTGTTCCTTTCCTCCGCAACACCTGACAGTTGATGAACTGGAGGTGAAGAGGGGGTGAGAAGTTTCGGTTTTCCTTCTGCAATGGCGGTAGGGTTGTTGCAGGTTTCGTAAACCTGAAGAGGAATTCGTCTGTATTTCATTTTCGGTACTGGTGGATTTTTTTTTTTGAAATTGAGTGAGAGAAAGAGAAGAAAAATTGGTTTCATATCTAAATGTTTAAAGGAATAACCTCACGTGCAAACCGAAAAAAACAACAACAACAACAACAATCTATTATCGAATCTCTCAACATTCGTTGTTATGCCGAATAATGTGGGCGGCAATATTGCAATACAAATACTTCACTTCGGGGCTTAACGATGATACTAATCCGGACAGTTCTGTTCACTCTGTACCAGTGCATGTTATTAATGCCAGCTCATTTCAATGAGATTCTTAAATTGTTGCAGAACATTAGTAGACCGGCTGAGTAAAGTCCAAAAGGCAACAGAGAGGGCATCCGTAATACGAGAGTCGCGAGTTTGCGTGCAATTCTTCAAAACCACAATAAATTCATTGATAGATTAGATGATTAAGAGAGTTTTATTGTTGTTGTTTTGTTTTCTTAACTAAGGGAATTAACTCTACGTTTCCATATTTGTAGCAAAACCAGAAATTTTGTTTTCTATTTGTTCCCTTCGTTCTTTGTTTCGGATTCTTTGGTGCCGTGAGTGGCTGATTACGGTTATGGTCAAGCGCCTGTTCAATCCTTGCTGGCTACCGATTCTGTTTACCGAGAGTATCTCTGCTCTTTACTGCATCATCTATCGGCGTCCGGTTTCTTCCCACAGCTAAGCAGAGAAGCTACAGCTGGCAATTTCCATTTCTTGCTGAAGGAAGGAAAAAAAAAAAAAAACAGGACTCGTGAGACGCAAGAATGGTAACCGTGGCACTACGCAAGCTCATTAGATATGCTTACGATGGTGGACGGATTATTTAGAGAAAGTCAAGCAGCATCTGCTGTCAAAGTTTGTTGGTGATTGCTTGTTTTCCCCTGGAGTGTATTTGCCACACATCCCTGCAGAGATCTCGAGGGACGGCCATTTAATGTCCAAACAGGTGGATGAAGCCGGCCGCCTAAAAACTGCAGTCATCATTTTATGCTTTAAATTCCCCACGTCCTTCAACACCGAATCTAAACAATTAACCCTTTCAATCAGCACTTCAAAAGTGATACGTATAAGTTCTGTAATATCTACAAGCTAAAAAAAAAAAATGCATCTATTATTTATTACAGTAAGGAAAGTTGTAAAACTGACTAAAAAAGGGTATTGAATTGGCTCAGCTACGTGAGGCAAAATAAGCCCCTTTTAGTGATCCTTGCGTGTCAAGTGACACTACGATTAAGACGCTACACATCTGTGTGCATCGTCCCAGACGTCGTCTCCACTGTGGTTCGCAGAAATCAATGGGGACGACGAGGAAAATAAGGAAAGGCTGAAGTTCTGCATTTTCATGCTGGGAAGGAACCGACTCTCCGGATAGTGGTTCCTGCGAGGCGGGCGCAGGCCTAGGTAGGTCCGGCCAGGTGCGCTTTGATACACTGTCGTATCGCGGTCGGTCGTCTGCCTGTGGTGGCTCGACCAGAGCATTTTTTACTTTCAAGTGTGCATTTTAAAAAAATAATAACTTTCGAGGTGGTAGTTCTGCTACTTTTATCGAAAATATTCGTCTAATCATCTCCCATTCCACCTACAATTGTGGAAAACAATTTCTTAGAACTTGACGGTCACGACATTGCACCCGGAGTACGGCAGCCGTTACCGTAGTGCGCGGTCTGGTTGTTGGTCATGGAGCTCTTTTGTGCTGTAAGGATTTTGGTGTTTCCTTCCAAAAAGAAAAAAAAAAACAAAAGCTTCAGTAGTTGTCCTGTTCGGGTGCCCACAGTCACTGTTACCACTGCTGTGCACCTTTAAAATCCTCACCATGCTTACGGATCTGGGTCCCAACCTGGAAGTAAACATTTGAATATACAACAACCAGACAACTTCTGCAGGTGTATATCCGGACTGAACAGCACGTCATTCTTTGGTTGGTGTGACGGGGAGGAGACTGGGGAGCGATACAGACCGAGCAGCACGTCATTCTTTGGTTGGTGTGACGGGGTGGCGACTGGGGAGCGATACAGACCGAACAGCACGTCATTCTTTGGTTGGTGTGACGGGGAGGAGACTGGGGAGCGATACAGACCGAGCAGCACGTCATTCTTTGGTTGGTGTGACGGGGTGGGGACTGGGGAGCGATACAGACCGAACAGCACGTCATTCTTTGGTTGGTGTGACGGGGTGGGGACTGGGGAGCGATACAGACCGAACAGCACGTCATTCTTTGGTTGGTGTGGACGTGGTGGGGTGGCGGGACTGGGGAGCGATACAGACCGAACAGCACGTCATTCTTTGGTGGTGTGACGGGGTGAGGACTGGGGGGAGCGATACAGACCGAGCAGCACGTCATTCTTTGTTGGTGTTGACGGGGTGTGGAGACTGGGGAGCGATACACGATACAGACCGAGCAGCACGTCATTCTTTGGTTGGTGTGACGGGGAGGAGACTGGGGAGCGATACAGACCGAGCAGCACGTCATTCTTTGGTTGGTGTGACGGGGAGGAGACTGGGGAGCGATACAGACCGAGCAGCACGTCATTCTTTGGTTGGTGTGACGGGGTGGGGACTGGGGAGCGATACAGACCGAACAGCACGTCATTCTTTGGTTGGTGTGACGGGGTGGAGACTGGGGAGCGATACAGACCGAACAGCACGTCATTCTTTGGTTGGTGTGACGGGGTGGGGACTGGGGAGCGATACAGACCGAACAGCACGTCATTCTTTGGTTGGTGTGACGGGGTGGAGACTGGGGAGCGATACAGACCGAGCAGCACGTCATTCTTTGGTTGGTGTGACGGGGTGGAGACTGGGGAGCGATACAGACCGAGCAGCACGTCATTCTTTGGTTGGTGTGACGGGGAGGAGACTGGGGAGCGATACAGACCGAGCAGCACGTCATTCTTTGGTTGGTGTGACGGGGAGGGACTGGGGGAGGAGGATACTGGGGAGCGATACAGACCGAGCAGCACGTCATTCTTTGGTTTGTGGACGGTGAGGGGGAGGACTGGGGAGCGATACAGACCGAGCAGCACGTCATTCTTTGGTTGTTGGTGTGACGGGGAGGAGACTGGGGAGCGATACAGACCGAGCAGCACGTCATTCTTTGGTTGGTTGCGTGTGGGGGTGGAGACTGGGGAGCGATACAGACCGAGCAGCACGTCATTCTTTGGTTGGTGTGACGGGGAGGAGACTGGGGAGCGATACAGACCGAGCAGCACGTCATTCTTTGGTTGGTGTGACGGGGTGGAGACTGGGGAGCGATACAGACCGAACAGCACGTCATTCTTTGGTTGGTGTGACGGGGCGGGGACTGGGGAGCGATACAGACCGAAGAGAATGTCATTCTTTGGTTGGTGTGACGGGGTGGGGACTGGGGAGCGATACAGCCCGAACAGCACGTCATTCTTTGGTTGGTGTGACGGGGAGGAGACTGGGGAGCGATACAGACCGAACAGCACGTCATTCTTTGGTTGGTGTGACGGGGAGGAGACTTGGGGAGCGATACAGACCGAGCAGCACGTCATTCTTTGGTGGTGTGTGACGGGGAGGAGACTGGGGAGCGATACAGACCGAGCAGCACGCACGTTCTTCTTTGGTGGTGTGACGGGGGGGGACTGGGGAGCGATACAGACCGAACAGCACGTCATTCTTTGGTTGGTGTGACGGGGTGGGGACTGGGGAGCGAAACAGCGATACAGCCGAACAGCACGTCCTTTTGTTTGTGTGACGGGGTGGGGGACTGGGGAGCGATACTGACCGAGCAGCACGTCATTCTTTGGTTTGTGTGACGGGGTGGAGACTGGGGAGCGATACAGACCGAGCAGCACGTCATTCTTTGGTTGGTGTGACGGGGTGGAACCGGTGGAGTGCTGGGGAGCGGATACAGACCGAACATCACGTCATTCTTTGGTTTGTGACGGGGTGGGTGACAGACCGAACATCACGTCATTCTTTGGTTGGTGACGGTGACGGGTGTGGAGGACTGGGGAGCGATACAGACCGAACATCACGTCATTCTTTGGTTGGTGTGACGGGGGGTGACAGACCGACATCACGTCATTCTTTGGTTGGTGACGGGGGGGATGGGGACTGGGGAGCGATACAGACCGAACAGCACGTCATTCTTTGGTTGTGTGACGGGGAGGAACTGGGGGGGAGCGATACAGACCGAACAGCACGTCATTCTTGGTTGGTGTGTGACGGGGGGTGGCGATGAGGAGCGATACAGACCGAAGAGAATGTCATTCTTTGGTTGGTGTGACTGGGTGGAGACTGGGTTGGGAGCGAGTAAACCCCCATGCGCGTTAAGGAAAAAAGTATATCATCAATGAACGACTAGGCAGTAGTCTCCGAGTCATCTTGGTACTCTATATATTTATCTGATATACTGCCGTTATCTCCCCCTCATCTTTTAAAACAACAGAAGAAATTATTTAAAAATTAGTTTTAATATTTTTCTGAAAAATCACAAATAAAACCTTCGATGTATATCTCAAGTTTTCCATGTACCGTTTTCCAGTTGAGGCGTCTTCGGCATACACATTACAAGTCTGAACACTGCCAGCCGCATTGGGGATCAGTCAAAAGAACTTCAACTCCCCGTCAGGGTTAATATCTGGTTGACGTACGGCGTTGGCTTGAGGTTAGGCAATTTGATCCTCTTGTAAACAGCGAATGGCGGACTGCATAAATCTGTTTCCGATTTGACATCAGCGGTTACACCTTAAATAATCTGCAAATTGATAGAGACAAAAGTGGATAACTACTTATGTCAGTCAGGTGACCTTCCGGAGAGAGAGAGAGAGAGAGAGAGAGAGAGAAGCCGTCCGGTTTTGAGTTGTATACTACTGTTGCTCTTCGAATTGTCGTCCCTTTAAATCTTTGAGGTCGTAAGCGACAAAACCGCGTTTGCGTAACAAGCTTCCGCCCGTGAGGAAGTCAAATGATGCAAAGAAAGTTACAGAGGTTCTCATGGCCAGGATGTTCAATGTATAACCAGCTACTGTCGCACACTGATGCTGCGAAAGATTTAAAGAAATTAGAATTTCCTCTCTGCGTTTGTTTCCATTTTCTACTCCACCGTATGAAAAATAAAGTTGGTAATTAAGAAAGAAAGAAAAACAACGTAAGTAGAATTGGAAATCCACCCACCTTGTGGTGAAAAGCGCTTAGATCTGACTACGATGCAATATTCTGACAGGTATCACGGGACTCTGTGGATTCGGCGTAGACAGGTGACAGCTAAAATCCCGATTGAACTGGTCTTCCTTCACATTAGTGACGGTCAAATCTGCGCCGAGGATGCTTCCGTTACTTCTGAAACACGGGAAATAAACAGCCCCAGTTCACGTCGAGCCTTTGGATGGCGGAGGGGGACGAGAGGAGAGACGGGACAAAAAGACGCCCCTCGTGCTTTCCTAAAGCCAAACTTTATATTGTAGTTGAATCCGCTCAACGACAGGTTGGTGTTTTAACCCTAAAGACCCGGTTGACGCGCAATGTACGGGTGCGTTTTATCCAGAAGTTTACATTTCTCTTACTATAAGAACCTTTCCTGACTCTGAGCCCCACGCGGAAATCGTCATGTTGTAAATTCAGCTTGAGAAACTAAGAAATAACCTACAAAACCCCCGTGTTTGGGGGCGGTATCTCTACCCATGCCTAAGGCTTAGTTAGGCCCCGTTTGTTACATGCTTTACAGTCCCAGAGTCTTATCGAGGTGTACGTTCTTTCGCGGGGGGTCGTTTGAACAACGCCCAGGGGGTGAGGACGCGGACCGCGTAAGTCACACTCGAGAAAACAACAACACCGGGCGCGTGATTCCCGATTTTTACCTGTTAAAACGAGTCAGCGAGAATCCCGCCACATCTTCGAGTCTTCGGAATACTTCCTCCCCCAACTCGTTCTTAAACTTCCCGGTCCACACCACAGAAGCGAACGGGAAGTCGCTGCAGCTGAACCGGCCGGAACACCTGAAGGCGACGCTGTCTCCCACCTGAGCAAACGCGCTCCGGGGCCGATCGACCACCACCGGTGGGGTCCACTCGCGCCTGCATCCTGTGGTAGACGAAAACGGAGAGAGAGAGAGAGAGGGTTACAGGAGTTCTCGCGGCCGTACGCACAGCCAGTGCCGGATTTAGGGATAAGCTAAGCAAGCTGCAGCTCAGGGCCTCAAAGATGTCCTTGAAGCAAACCTGAGGCTGCAAGCAGAATAAAAGGCAAGCGAACTTACTGAGCACCTTCACTTTCACCAGGTTGGTCAGCTGCTCTCCGCTGCCATACTTCTCGACGACGCACCTGTACCAGCCGTCGTCAGAAGCGACCACGTTCCTCAGAACCAGGGTCTGGTTCCTGTTCACCAGCGTCACTCGCCCGCGGCCCAAGGGGAAAGCCTGGTAGGCTCCGTCGACCAGCTTGTACCAGGTGAGTCGGTCGTAGCCCGTCGCGCAGCAGTACAGCGTCTTCGCCTCCCCTCTATACGCAAAATCGGCGCCCGCGAGCGGAGCGGAAAATCTGAGCTCACCTGGAAAAGAGAGAAGCGTGGTTATTTCTCGTCACATTCAATGGGAAGTGAATAGCGGTTCGCCTGTCGTCTCGGAAAGGACTTTTAACAACATCGACGCGAGTACATGATATTACTTCTCTTTACGTCCGCTGAGTATAAATGCTACTGCTACAAACCCGATTTGCTTGACGGGAGACAGTAATTGTCCAGATGAGCATCAACCCAGCCAGGGGCCAAACTCAGCAGCACTAAGATCGGGTAACTTCTCGCTTGCATTTTTCAATTCCTGAAACGAAAGTTGAACATGTTGCGTTAATTAACTTAACATAACAGATGGAGAAGATAGAGGGAGAGGGAGAGAGAGAGATGATGACGACGACGTCAGTACACAGAGAGAGATATGATGACGACGACGACGTCAGTACACAGAGAGAGATATGATGACGACGACGACGTCAGTACACAGAGAGAGATATGATGACGACGACGTCAGTACACAGAGAGAGATATGATGACGACGACGTCAGTACACAGAGAGAGATATGACGACGACGACGTCAGTACACAGAGAGAGATATGATGACGACGACGTCAGTACACAGAGAGAGATATGATGACGACGACGTCAGTACACAGAGAGAGAGAGAGAGATATGATGACGACGACGTCAGTACACACAGAGAGAGAGAGAGAGAGATATGATGACGACGACGACGTCAGTACAGAGAGAGAGAGAGATATGACGACGACGACGTCAGTACAGAGAGAGAGAGAGAGATATGACGACGACGACGTCAGTACAGAGAGAGAGAGAGAGATATGACGACGACGACGTCAGTACAGAGAGAGAGAGAGAGATATGACGACGACGACGTCAGTACAGAGAGAGAGAGAGAGATATGACGACGACGACGTCAGTACAGAGAGAGAGAGAGATATGATGACGACGACGACGTCAGTACAGAGAGAGAGAGAGATATGATGACGACGACGACGTCAGTACAGAGAGAGAGAGAGAGATATGACGACGACGACGTCAGTACAGAGAGAGAGAGAGATATGATGACGACGACGTCAGTACAGAGAGAGAGAGAGAGATATGACGACGACGACGTCAGTACAGAGAGAGAGAGAGATATGATGACGACGACGTCAGTACAGAGAGAGAGAGAGAGAGAGATGATGACGACGACGTCAGTACAGAGAGAGAGAGAGAGAGATGATGACGACGACGTCAGTACACACAGAGAGAGATGACGACGAGGACGACGACGTTAGTACACACACACACACACACAACACAGATGATGACGACGACGGCGTCAGTACACACACACAGAGAGAGAGATGAAGATGATAACGATGTCAGTACAGAGAGAGAGAGAGAGAGAGAGGATGGGGCACGCACCACGGTAAACTTTGTGAATAATCTTTAGAAAAAAAAAAAAAATTCCCCTGACGGTTTTCGTCAGCATAAAATATTTTTTCTGCTATAAATCTTTTTTTAAAAAAAAGTTGTGGTGAAGACCTGAGAAATGAAGCACTGATTTCAGACTGTAAAAAAACATATTAACTAATTCTTTACAAAACCCGAACTATTATAGCTCGGTCATTCTAGTCAGAGACAATCGAACTCTCTCAAGAGATTTAATGAAGCTTTTGTTTATACAAAAAGAGCAGAAAAGACCGACAGAGTTGGAGGACTAACGATTACACTTAGAAAGTTCAAATACAGGCTACGCTGATTAGATATCCCCGCTTGATCACGAGCTATTGCTCAGGTGATGTGACATCTGGCCTTGCGATCTGAGTTCGAGTCCCGGCCCCGGCTTAGCCCAGCTTCCTTAGTAATTTTTTTTTTTTTTTTCCGCTCCTCTTCATTCAGACGGCTGCTCCCGCATCTTGAGATGGAGGTCCTACCCAAGCCGCTGTAAAACAGGCATTGTCTTCTTCAGCCGGCGAGGGATAACGGCAGTAAAAACGTTGTCCAATATATATATAATATACAAGTAAATGAAAAATTGGACGAGCCAGCATCTCAAACTTACCTTGTCTTTACACGGCGTGACAGAAGAATCTGGTACCGGATCCATCTCTGCTGTTGCTTTATATACATAATAACCAATAGGTGTTACATAATTTTATTATGTATACAGTATAAATAGCGACAGCTGCGTGTCGAGAGAGGAGGAAACAAAAGGAAAACGGGGAATGATCGTTTAAATAAAAAGAAAAAGGCAGGGGTGTTTTCTGGATGACTGGCCCTCAGACCGAGAAATATGACGTAGGTGAGAGATTTGTTGAGTCAAAGCTGGTGGGAGGAATCCACGACACAAATAGATTGCCTCAAACCCGTCACATCCGGTAGTCTCTTGACATCGGTTGGTGGCATGTATCATAAAAGGGTCTAGTGCCCGCTCTACGGCATAATGTATAGATAGATATGACAGTATATCATAAGTAGGAAATGTCTGGTCAATGGTTTCTGAAGCACTGACCGTAAACTTTTCTTATTGTTTCTTCCCCTTGTGGTTTTGGAATATTTATACGACAGAGCTAATACGATTTAGTGTCCCTCCCCCCCCTCAATAATTCTAGGCCTAATATTCAGAATAAAACTTCATGTAACTCGGGTAGAAAGCTGGTAAGCCACAGCGTGTTACTTGAATTTTAATAATAATAATTATAATGATGATGATGATTATAATAATAATAATAATAATGATGATAATAATGATAATGGTGTCACACTAGGATTTTCAAAACTTCCCACCTCGTGATTGAAACTTCTGTAATTAACAAACTTTTTTTTGAGAAATCGATACCAGTTATCGGACTCACACATGAATAAATATACTCGCTTTAGAAAACTTTGTGGGTTAAATAAAGAGTTTCCAATGTAAAACAGGCATTTTTTGCATATCTCTCTAATATTAAGCGAGCACTTCCTTGATTGTGCCAGACACGCACCGGTGCTCGGTGCCTGCAGTGTCGGTTTCCCACGAGATCACCTTCGCGTTGATGCCCAATCGAGGAGGGTGGGTGGGATTTGTGGGGAAAATTGTCCCCCACCTTAAGCTGGCAGGTGGGGAAATAATGGAAGTTTCGAAATACTCTGGCTTCCGTCCGAGGGCGACAGTCACGGGCGCCAATTAACGGCGAACCCCATCACGTGATCGTCCCGTCCGCCAGCCAATTAGAAAGTACAAATGGGTCGCCCCCTTATAACCTTTTCCGTCTCGCGGAAGAGTCCGGGAGTAGGTGACTAGAGAAGCGGGAAGGGCCTTAATACTGACTAGGAGGAGGATGAATGGCCTCTCTGTTTCCACGGAGAGCCCGGTGACTAACTCGGGACACCGTCCGGTACCAGCGGCAGCGCACCCGCTAGTGGTCAATTAAAAAAAAAGTGCCCCCCCCCCTGCCATAGATGTGGCCAGATCACCATCCCCATCCCAACCCTGGTTTCTTTAAAATCGCTCTAATAACCAAGAAGCAAATGACGACAAAACACGCGTCACCAAAAAAACCACACCCGCATCACTGACTCTCCTCTGTTGCTGTCACACCCACCCACACCCACCAAATTAGGGGTTTTCTAATAGTCTGGGCAAAGACAAATCTTCTGGCTATATATAGCACAGCTACAAGTTGGCTAAAATCCCAGCATAGGATTTGGATTAAATGAGATATGTTAATCTGTGGAATAAATTAATGGAGAAAATGTGGTTAATTGTAATGATAATATTAAACAGTTTAAAAATCATACAAGGGACCATCTTTCTCTTCTCTTTCTGTGTGTGTGTGTGTGGGGGGGGGGTCTCTCTCTCTTGTATAAGCTGGGATGGTTTCCTACCTCCCAGTAATGACGAAAATTTTTTTTAAAAAATGAGCACTTTGCATTATTACCATGGAAACGTTGCCAAGTTTTAGTGATATTGCACTACTTGTGTGTGTGCGCGTTTTCAAAATTATCCAGCAGAATGATTGATACCCACCACTGCGCTGTACTCACCTTTTCAGACCTGACGCGTAAGGTGTGCTTCTTGTGAAACTGACGCAGCAGCTGTTACATTTCACAAAGGCAGGGAGTCTGCTCGGACATCTACTCTGTTTGATTGAGCTGCACTGAAATCTGGTGATTCTGACCGATGAGATAACATGAGAGAGTCAACCACAATCCCAATCAACAACTGGCTTTTACACCTGTTTACCATTTTCAAACTTTATTTAGTTTTTTTAAAAATCTGCTGTATGATGCTGAGAATAAGAGCAAGGAATAAGAATCATCTCAGCTCTATTGTAACATGACATCTCATCTTTCAGTGTTAAATAAGCAAAAAAAAAACACAAGTAAAATGATTTTGTTTTATTAAAATGTTATACTTACAAAATTCGTGGGACTAAAGCAGTTTCCAACAGAATTCATTACCTTTGTCATTCAATTAAAAGATAATAATTCTGTAATATTATTTCAAGCATGTACCACTTAAAATAATCACAATTTTCCACATGATCTTCTCCTTTCAATTTCACTTATTTAGACAATTTTACTTTCACACAAGCTAAGTTCACAACAAAGGATGTTTGTTTTCCCATTTCTTCCAATGATATGACCGAAAGTAGGCGGGAAGGTAGTTAATGTTAACAGGCAACCTCAATTACTGCATAGTCCAAGTTATCATTTTCTAATTAACCATGGTATTTACAGTACTTAAATTTGATGCTCTATCACCTATTCAGAATAAAGCTGTGGGAAAATACATGCAAACCAATCCTTTGAAGCTGCCCATAACTGAATATCATGGCATCCAGATTTTTCAATCTGAATCTATTAAACGTTAAAATGAATTGGCCTTAAACTGCTCCCTCAAGATCCTACCAGTAGAAGAATTCTTAAAATGCTGAACTGATCACTGATCTACAGAAACAGGGTGTTTATTAGCCATGTAGTGGGAATGTTCGAATTAAAACCTGGCCAGATAATTACATTACAGCTGGGTTCCATTTGAATGTGTCTGGTACAACACATTGTGAAAGCATTTATCGTTGTCTCCACAAACTGTCTCATTCTCATTCTATTATTGCTACTTTGAAAATAACTTGCTTGGTTTTCAGTACCAACCTGTCTGAAATAACTTTAAATGGCAAGTGTGCATTAGACTGAATACTAAAAATCAGTTGCCATCACATTTAGTAATACTGATCATCAAACTTGTATAATAATAACACAAAGGTAAATTAGATTAGACAAATAAGTTAATATTTGGAAAAGTTAAATTTAAAGCAAATCTCGAGTTACGATAACATTCAGTTAGTCTTAATACCCTAAATAACTCACATCCCTTAAAAACCACTAGGTTTAATTCAAAGCAAAACCCTGACTTACATTTATCTGCATCTGTTAAATTAATTTCTCATCTATGAGGGTAATGTTTAAAAAAAAGATTTTGCACCTTCAAAACATAGATCTGCCTAAATTTGTCTAATACCGCCCAAGCAATAAACAACTGAAATTTAGGAAAAGCATTATTACTTCTACAGGTATACTTATCTGTTAAATACAAATCTCAATTATTCAGGCAAAAAAACAATATGTTTAGAATATTTTCCAGAAAATTCCTTTGTTCCATTAAAAAAATCTGAAAAGAAAAAAAGAAGTTATTTTAATTAAAAAGTACACATCTGATTCAATTTACCCTATATACCAAATACATGACTGAGTTTTAGTTTTTGAATTCAGTCTAAAATCATATGATGCGAATATGCTAGTAGAGCTTGTTGCAGAATCTGGAATGGTAAGCGAGAATTCCAAACACTGCATACCGAAAACTTGTATGGAACACAAAACAAGCTTCGGACCATCAATGTGTGTGAAAATATTCCCACAATACAGTGCTACAGATGTTGATACTTCTCAGATAAATTGTCCACTGAAAAAACACTAAACTTCTTGATGCTACCTGCAATAATAGTTAAGCAATGCTAAAAAGATTGAAAGTATTGTGCCAATGTTTAGCCAGGGAAAAGTCTTCTTTTATAGCAATGCACTGTGGGAATGTTTTGTTAACTATCATTAACCTTTTGTATATTCCATGACTCCTATCCATACCCATCTGCTTTACACTCAAAAATTATCTCTTCCCAGTTTCCTCCAGCAGCTAAAGAAAACAAATATGACAAAGCATCTGTCATTAACGATCTCTAATATAATTACAATAGCAAGTTTCCTTCGTGGCAGCAAGCTTAGGAAACAAGGAGAGACCCTGTGCCCATAGGTGGTAGGATGTATTCGTTACAAAATAGGTGAAGTTTGCAAAGATGAAGTGATGATATGATATGTTATTTTCACCGTCTCTCTAAGTGTCTCCAAGCTACTGCTCAAGTTGACTTTTGAACTTTCTTACCACAGACAAAATCTATGGAAAGTCTTATGTATATGCCTGACAAACAAACTTAGTTCTATCGAGTGACACAGAATAAACTTACTGCTTTTCCCAATGTTAGCGAAAGGTTACTAAAAACTTGCTGGTGTTGAGTGCTGTGATCAGGCAAGTACCTGACTGTGTGAGCATAACCAAAGGCAGCAGCAGGGAAAGAACCGACTGAATTTACCACCTTCTGATGGAGTGGCTGATAATGATACTAACTGATAAGGCAGACCATATGCGAAACACACTAAGAGAGTTGCCATGACTGAACCACCGCACTGGCTTTCACATGCATGAATACAGATGAACAGTGAATTTTACACCGGACAAAGTTCACCAAATGCAAAATCATATTTCTATACTCACTTTGAGCAAGAGAGTGAGTGAGGTCGGTGAGTTCAGCAATTCAGTGTCAGTTCTATTTCACCATTCTTACTTTTAAACTGAAAAAAAAAAGAAAGAAAAAAACCATGTCGGACCTCATAGAAAACATTAAACCAATCCACAAGTCAGTCAAGAAAACGAAGACTTAAATCAGAGAATTAATTCCCTTTAAAATCTGTTCCGTCCTCAGCATCAAAACCGATTGCATTTTTTGGTTGGAAGTTTAGCTTAGTTTATAGTTAAAGTTTAATAAACTCAACAGCAAGAAACTGCAATGCTTCCTATTTATGGCTCACCAGTGACAAAATTTTATAAATTCTGCTGACAATCTATTCACCGACCCAGATTCCTCTTACCACAAAGTCTCAAATAAAGATGGCTCTTCTGACTATTTAGCTGATTTTATAATTACATTTACATTCTTGTTTCACCTGTGACCAAATGTTATGAATTTTTTTTTTTTGTCTTGCTACTGCACTTTAAGACATCCTGACCAAACTAATCTCAATGTTTCTCAACTATTATTTACATTATTTGTTTTGAATTCAAATAAATCCTCCTAATAAATGTACTAAGTATTTTGTTGTTTTCTGCTGGCCATTTTTGTTCAAATTATCCATCGTAAGATAAACACTTCTACTAAATTTGTAATTTAGTTACTTATTCTCTTGTCTTTAGCTTATTTCCCAAGTTTTTTTTTCTTTCTTCTGGTTTTATTTCTTTAAATTTCCAACAGTTAACAGGTAGTTATTTCACGCCCCAATGTCTACAAGGTAGACAACACTGCTGAGGGAGCATAGTGTTTCAGCTGTCCGCTAGGAAATGCTGCAAACCCTGCGCCACACGAGGCCAGGCACTTCTGACTGTGAGCAGTCTCATTTTGGCTGGGCTGGACAAGAAGAGCAAAGAAACCATGCTGGGAAGATGCTCCTGGACCTAGAAGTGCAGCAGTTTAACCAATGGACCATCACACTGCCCACAGGTACTATTTATCTTGCTGTCTGTGCCTCATTTTGTTAAGGGAAACTATAGTTTGCACTGATGTTAATAAAATTGGTTGTACAACAAAGATAAGCTTACCTTATGAGCCACACACATCTTCCCTTGGCTTTCTATTCTGCTATGCAAATCAATCTTGTAGGGGATTTCATTCCCCTCTATCTCTCCAATAAGGATGCCACTGGAAGGAAATTAAATAGATGATGATTATGAGTGCAGGGCTTGTCAAGAAAAAATCAAAGAAACCCATTTCCATATCTGACTGAGTAATAATTCAGTATGGATAATATTCATACAGAAACAATTTTATCAACTTAAGTAACCTCAGGCCTAAACAAGAATTGTTATATTATTATTATTATTATTATATGAGAGTGTGCAAATCACATGGAACTTTGATAGAATAAACATTGATTTCAAATGTAATTAATATGACATAATCAGTAATCACAATAGTAATCAATAGTCACTTACTCCTTATATTCGTGTCTAACCAGCTCCTGCTGCAGTCCTTTTGAATCTGGCCAGCACACTACCAGTGTCTTCTGGTTTGGTTCTTTCACTAAAATAAATACATATTTTTTTAAATTCTTTTTTTCATACGAAAAAAATCTGAATTACTGTAAAAAGTCGTTTTAAAAAAAAGGAAAGGATGTCGTCACAAACAGGGCGCGAGTTACTTGTTATAACTTTAATGTACAATTTCTGTTCTATTTTCAAAAGGAAAAGTAAATGTCAACCCTAACCCATTCGGTGTCCATGGTTTTTTTTTTCACGTGTAGAAGCACAGATCTCGAACTTTAGACCTTCGAAGGAAATGCCAAGATTGTGGTTGTTTAGCTTTCTAGAGAATTCTTCTGCAATTATTGAAACAAGATGGAAATGAAATGTTTTTTTTTATTTTTCTGTTTATTCAAGTTGGATTAAAACCTCATCTACATTTTGCCAGTTTCTTTGCTCCCTTTTCACATCTACGTTAATTTGTAACTTTTTTAAAAATTTGAATACTTCCCATTTTCCCCTTACTGATCTGGCAAAGCTGAATGCACAGAAGCTCAGTTAGTGTTTTTATTTCTGTTTTACAAGCTTTAAACCAGTAATCTCAAGAACTCATAGCTCAAATCAGCTGTGTGACTAACAATCAGTTCTTTTTCTTTTTTTTAATGAAATAAAATAAACACCAGAAGATATATGTAGAGAGAGAGAGAGAGAGGGAGAGAGAGAGATGATGTCATTACAGAGAGAGGGAGAGAGAGAGATGATGTCATTACAGAGAGAGGAGAGAGAGAGAGAGAGATGATGTCATTACAGAGAGAGGAGAGAGAAGAGAGAGAGATGATGTCATTACAGAGAGAGAGGAGAGAGAGAGAGAGAGAGATGATGTCATTACAGAGAGAGGGAGGAGAGAGAGAGATGATGTCATTACAGAGAGAGGGAGAGAGAGAGAGATGATGTCATTACAGAGAGAGGGAGAGAGAGAGAGATGATGTCATTAAGAGAGAGAGGGAGAGAGAGATAGATGATGTCATTACAGAGAGAGCTAATTCAGGAAAAACTATGATTATAGAAGATTTTTTAAAAATCAAAAAAAAAAAAGTACATTGGTTACAACATTTTAAAGATGATATGAGGAATGATAAAGGCATCAGATTTATAGAGTGATGTTCATTATTTGGCTATGGATAACAACGCTGTGAATTAGTAAGATGTGTTATCATCATCATCATTGGATATTTAGTTTCAGTCCTTAGTTACATCAGGGCACCCACTGTAGAAATCTAATTCCCACTGGTAGTGGCTTTAAATCCATCAGTAAGTAGCAGTATACAGATCTCTTTAACTGCATCACTTCCACTTCTGAATTCTAATGTTGCACATATTTTTTTTCTTCAAAACAAATCTGTAAAATCTCTACGTTTTAAAACAGCTGTTACATCAAACCTCAAACCACTCCCTGCCCAGCGATATACAAAACAACCAAAAGAGAACTGAGACAGACCCCACACTTCACACAAAGACGATAAAGGATGGTGAGGCTGGACTTTTATGCTTTAGTTAACCCTTAAGCTGCAGCAATCATAATCCCTGACATGCACTGCATGCACAAAAAATACAGATTTTTTTTAAAAAACAGGTGACACACAGGCCCTGCTAAGCCCCTTGACTCCGCATCCAAATGATGCTCCCCTCACAGGAAACTCAAATAATGGTGGGGAAAAATACTTTGTAGTCTTACAAGCAGTACAGTCCCCTATGCTCGCATATATTTACATAAAACACAGCTTAAGGGTTAATCATGCAAAAGCAGCCATCTAAAACTAACAAAAATTTTCAAAAAAGGTGCATCAATTGACAGTGGTTCTGCAACATCAATCTATTTTTAGCACAAGAGATGCAGAATTCTGAAGTTTCTAGTACATCCCATGTAAGCAGATTTTAACAGAGCAGATGCAGGCAGTAAAACTTGTTTATCATTTAGTCGTAAAATGGCCAAGTCTCAACTCAGTTGCATAGCCATGCACCCATTCAATTAAAGGAACTACAGATCTCCAGCTGTGCAACACTTTTTAAATCTTATCCAAAAAAAAAAAAAAAGGAGAGAGAGTTAGAAAGAAAGGACTCATTTCCTCTCTAGCAAGTATCAGTACTGGCATTGCTAAAATCACGGGCAATTTCTATGGATGGTGCCACAAAATTTACTGTACAACATTCACACAGACCTGAATTCCCCAGAGTTATTTTACTCTCCTTGCAAGATGGCAGTTTATGAAATGCTGATCAGAGAATGCTTAATTATATATTTCTCATATGTGCCAACAATGTGTGACTGGTAATTTTAAAATTGAAACTAAATCATAAAAAGTTAATAGGTATTATATATATATATATATATCAGTGTCCCTTTAAGCTGATACAGTAAACAAAATACTTACCGTCACCAAAAGGCTTTGATGTATTTGCTGACATTTTAGAAACCAAACACCTGAAGAAACAGTAGTAGTAAAGATAATTATTACAATTATGGAAAATAATTTTGCATGATAACCATAGTTGTTAACAGCTCTACAAAACTACAGAAAATTAGGTGATAAGGTCAAAGGTTGGATTATTAGACATGTTAAACAAAATTATCTTAATTAGTTTCTTTAACCCACTTGTGTCCTTATTTTTGTTAATCTATAAACAATATTTTTGCTTATAAAACACGTAATATACTTGGAATGTTTTACTATAGGCCCACATCAAGCAGATGCAGTTATAGTCGCTGTGAAATAGGCTACACCAAAATCTTTACAATGAATGAGTCATTTCAACCCAGTAAGATCGATGGCATATTTTAAGTCTCCTTTTGACAAAGCAGACTCAGTTAATTCTGCTATTTGTTTGTTTCCATAACTTGTTATATTCTCATAGATGTCTCTCCCTTATTTACCTTTTAACTATAACAAGTATGAATGACTATCATTGTACTTCCAATATAGTTATTCCAGCATGTACCTCCTAACCTGTAGGTTCATATTCGGTCATAAACATAGCTACAGTGAGTAGAACACTAAATAGGATTTTGGAGTTAAATTATCCCAATCTACCTTATACATCACACATCCTGTACCGAGGCCCAGTTCATTCCACTACTCAAGAAAGAAATTAACAGGGATCCCCTTAAATGTACAGCTGCCAAATTTATTTCAGCGTGTCCAATGTGTCTTCTATCAGTCTGTACACAGCTTCATTAGACTATTTAATAATCAGTGTTCACCACAATAATAGTTAATATTATATACTGGGGGGGGTCTGTAGTCACCGATGAATGGATGGATGAAGGATATGGTTTGCCTTATATCGGTCTCCTCTCAATTCTGTGACCCGGTAAATCAGCTGCCTTCGACTGAAGCTACATCTACCCGGCACTGATAAAGTACAATTTCCTGGAAAATTCAAGGATCTTTCGAGACTGTGAGGACCCTGGTGTTCACATAAAGGATATAGAGTTCATCAACCATCTTGGCACAAGGAGACAGTTCCTACCACATGGGGTTTTTAGGGTCAAGTCAAAGTTGGAGGAGAGAGGTGGGGGTGGGGGAGAGAGAGAGAGAGAGAGAGCACTACTGGGCACTTCAGGGCTAGCTTTAGTTTCCGGTGTTATGCAAAGGGATCTAGTGTTCCGGCCCCTCAAGGGGTGGGGGTGGGGGTGGGGAGGGAGAGAGAGAGAGAGAGCACTACTGGGCACTTCAGGGCTAGCCTTAGTTTCCGGTGTCATGCAAAGGGGTCTAGTGTCCCCCCCCCCCTTCAAGGGGTGAGGGTGGGGGGGGGGGTTAAGCAGCCCTTGCTCATAAAAGTGGGCAGCTCCCTGCTTCCTCTCCGGTACAGCGAAACTTGCCGGCGGTTCGCCAGAAGCAGAGCATCCGCCAGCCAAGGGTTAGGGTTACTTAACTCGGTTGCAGTAATTACCTCTGCCAAGTCAGCCGAGAGTCAGTAGAACCGTCCGGCCATCTTGATTTCGGTTCGTATAGAAAGTAGGAATTCGAATTTAAAACGAAATGGCGTTTGACGTACTTAAGGTAAATAATAATAATAATAATAATAATAATAATAATAATAATAATAATAATAAATAATATATCGTTTTTATTTACATATACAATATAGAGTATATATTTTCGTTTGAATTACTCCAGAGTGACATCTGCTATCAGAGGACAACGAAACGAAAATAGTCCTGAGGCGGTTAGAGAAACAGAAGAACTGTGATGGTGGGTGAACTTCATTGACTCAATTTATTTTTAAACGTTCCTAATTAACGTCACTCTGTTATTATTTGTTAGTCAGAAACATTTTGGGGGGAATTTTCCGTTATTACTAATTTAAAAAGTCATTGCTATGTGTCTCCCCTCCTTCAGCAAATTGTTATGATACTGATTTCAATCTAATTTTAATTGGTGACCTCAGGTACTCTCTCTCTTGTTCTCTCTCTACCTCTCTTGTCCTCTCTCTCTCTCCATCTCTCTTGTCCTCTCTCCATCTCTCTTGTCCTCTCTCCATCTCTCTCTCTTGTCCTCTCTCCATCTCTCGCCTTCTCTCCATCTCTCTCTCTTGTCCTCTCTCCATCTCTCTTGTCTTCTCTCCATCTCTCTTGTCCTCTCTCTCTCTTGTCCTCTCTCCATCTCTCGCCTTCTCTCCATCTCTCTCTCTTGTCCTCTCTCCATCTCTCTCTCTTGCTGTTTTAAAATACAGACCTTTTAATCTATACGGAGACATCATTCCTACACCCTGAATATGTAATTTACCCCGTTAATTGCTGCTGGGCGAAAGGTAAATTGAAATTTAAATGACAGGTTAATAAATTTTTGAAAAAAAAACAAAAACACAACAACAGGGTTTTATCTTTTTGGATTCCGGTAAATCTCCTGGTACTATCCGACATGAAAATCTCATAGGCAAATGTAACTGTCCAGTTGTTAAAGATATAACTAATGCAACAGAGGATAACAGGAGGGTGGTCCCTTGAGTATTATTACTTTTAGGGTATGCCAGGACTCCATTCTTGGTCCTCTGTTTTTCTTGGTGCATTTGGTATTTATGAGTCAAGGGCAACTGGACACCGGACAGTGTGACACCTCCAAAACTGATAACATAGGACATTTTTAGTCACCTATTTCATACAAAAAAAACATATCAGAGAGGAAAACCGAAACTTACTTATAATGGATGTGTGTACACTAAACAGATACAAAAGAAAGTAAACCAACACATGATGTAGATGCGTGCTCTTCAGTAAAGGGACCCTTGCTGAAGATCTTGCATAAGAGAATCCCCCCTAACCCCGGGGCTGAGCCTGAACGCACTCCAAACTTGCATTCAGTGGAGGTCAGCAAGTGATGCGAGGCAATGGAAAACCGATCATTCACGAGTGCCGATCCACCCAAGTGTTATTTACAACGAACAGTTGTCAGAGACTTCCAACAAAGCAAAAGCCATGCATTCCCTTACCAGATGCATGCAAATGCACAATAAGACGGAACTGCACCAAGAACTTCCCAGAGCAACCAACATCCTGGAACCCCCAAACTGCAGGCATCAGCCCTTCATGTTTAATGAAGTGATATAAAGATAATTGCATTTGCTGCAGATAACCACCTTCCACTAGCAGAAAACAGCACCTGGTTTATGGATGAAAATTATGCCACGGACACCTCCAAACGTTTTGCAACTCTACGTGGTGCATGTTCCCCTGGGTGAGGCTGCTGTACTGGTGGTTTATGCATTCCCTTAATGGAAAACACAGGTCATATACATGGAAATACTTCAAGCCATTGTATATTCCATATTTACTTTTGTTTTTACCATTTAACGCAAAGCACATGGCACACAATACAAGACTTGGGTCTTGTAGAGTTCTACCATTGTTGTTTCTGTGGAATGTTACACAGCCTCGTCTTCCTTCCAGTAGATTAAGTTGCTGAAGGGATAGAATATCTGAGGACTGTAGTGCCTGAAACAGCTGTTCCACTCCTGGATTACTTTTGATTTCACTCATGTTAATGGACACCGTTGTCAACTTAATGTCCCAGGAAATATTGTCTGGATTAGACACACAGTTTCAACCTTCATCTTGAAATGTCCATAATCATGGTTACTGCTGCACAAACAATATATGCAAGGGGTGGAACAATAAGTACTTCCACCTGGTTTGGCATCAGCATCCCTGTACATGGAAGTCTGTGCTATTCAGGGAGACCAGGAAACAGTCCAGACTCTGGTGATGCAGCAGCTGTCAAGACACAACCACCATGCAAGCAGGGTGTGCAGAGAAACACAAGCTCTGCAGGAATGGCTAGTTGCTCTCTGCCAGGATTTGGTCAGTGGCAGACAGACACATCCAGAATTCCTGCATGGCCTAGGAAACATTATCTGCCTATGACTTGGCTGAAATGTGTTGTAGAACTTTCAATTGCTTGTGCATAGTTCGTGCTGTTCATGGATTGAGAGTAACATACATGTTTATGTCTGAAACAACCAGTGTCTGCGCGCGCTCTACTTCATTTTTTGGAGGTGCCTAGTTGTCCAGTTACCAGCATTTACACCTAAGAGTTTAAAATTCGTTGGCAATACACACTAAATTACAGGGCATCTGTACTAAACTTAACTGTCTAATTGGCTTTAGAATGGTAAATGAAATTTACTCCTTCCTAATCCAAGTGTACTAATTTTAAAGTTTTTTTTTAAAATTATCGAAAAAAATGCTAATTATGGTTATAAATTAGGTAATAATAGTAAAGTATAAAGGTATGTGAAGAGTGATTTGAGAATATTAAAAACAAATTCTTTGAAAAACCTAAAAGCAGTACAGTGGTATAATAACTAAATATTCAATTCAACTATCCATTGTATGTAATTGTGCCTATTTATAAGTGTTGATCATGGCCTTTCTCCTATAATTTATAAGCTTTGAAAGAACATTTCAAACTTCCCTAGTCTGGTGTATTGTCATCTTTGAGGGAAGACTGTGATGGAACGCTAGAAAATTTTGTTAGGGGAAGCAGATGAACATTTCTACTTTCACTTTGGATCAATGCGCTTATAGCTTTTAAGGTTGGTGTTAAATATCAGAAAGTATTTTACTGTGTTTGTTTTCTCTTTTTGGTTACTGTTTCTTTTAGTCAGCATGTTTTTAAATTTGTGGTAACCTAGTCTACTGCCTTCTTTCTTTCGTTTTTCCATATAGCTTATCTAAATGTTTCTAATTAACATTCACGTTTATATACAGAGCAAAATTAGGTAATATTTTGTGTAAGAGAATTTTGCTAGCATTTCCAAAAAATACACTTCCAGCACGGAAATAAACGAGTCCTATTACTCGTATAGCTGTATGATCCACCTATCACTGCAGAGATGTCGTTTTCTTTTTCTCTCTTCATAGACTTGGTTACATGAGACGGTCATGTTGTAGCTTCAATGAGCAATTAAATTATTATTGGCACATAATTTACAAATTTAAAACGAGTGTACTGAGAGAGTAAGCAGTAAAAATACTACTACTGGAATATGCATACAGGTAACTAGACTGCTAAAAACTAAGAAATGTACTGTGGGTATGTAAGGAGTACCTGCAGATGTTTTTTTTTTTAAAAGTTAGTTATTAGATTAGCAAAGAAAGCTGAAAAAATGTGGGGTTAGCTGTGTGGAAGCAGGTAGGCTGCACTTGCTTATGTCTGAATAATATTGCACTAGGCCAGTGATTCTCAACCAGGGGCAAATAAATCATACCTGCAAATTAAGTATTAATTCTGTTATACACTATACCTGTTCAGCCTGTATTAGGAAAAATTATGGCTAACATGGGCATAGATCCTTGGGGGGATGCATTCCCCTTTGATGTAGGATGTACTATCTACCATACCTCCCTAAAATTCCTTTGTTTTTTGATAATAAAATCATATATATTCATTCAGAATTTATGAATCATAAAAACAAAACTGTTCATATATTTTATCCCATTTGTTCTGAAAAAAAAAACTCCTTTTATTTTGTTGTCTTTTGATTGTAAATAAATTTTCTCCTCTTCTTCTTAATGATAATGTTCAAGTTCGTTCCTCTCTTTTCTTCTGTGTCGGCTATACATTTTTTTTGTATGGGAGTAAGAGGGTAAATGGCGAAATACATCAAGCCAAGGGGGGGGTTAAATGACAGAGGTTAGGGTTGAGAATCACTGCATTAGGTTGTCATCAGCACTGGGCAGTCATTTGGCGATATTACCAGGTCGTTACAAAGCTTTTTTGTTGGTTTTCGTTATTATGCTAATTTTGGGGTTCATTTTTTGCATGTTTGTGAAAAAGTGTGTGTGTGTAGATAACTTATGTATCGTTTTGTAGCGTGAGCTTTGGCAGGCATTATGCAGAACCTAGGAAAATCATAAAACGGATATCTGTTTCAGAGTTCTGAGTGAAGCGGAGATAGAAAGGTTTTTTTTTTTTTTTGTGTGTGTGCCATTTTTGCTTCACGAGTTCAAACCAGGCGAGGCAACTCGTGACATTGAGCAGGCAGATGGGGGCGAGGAGGACACAGCGAATGAGCGGACTGTACGGCGGTGGTTTTGCAAAGTTCCGATCAGGAGACGAGAGCCTCGAGGACAAGGACTGTGGCGGACGTCCTTCCCGCTGTGATGGCGACCGTCTGTTGAAGCCGATCCAAGAAAAGCAGTGCGAGAAGTTGCTGGAGAGCTCAACATCTGCACCGCAACTGTTTCCTGGCATCTAGCCTCTCGACCAAGCAGCAATTGAAACCGCCTTCCAACAGTTTATCAATTCCACTTTTTTGTTGTTGTTTTTTTTTCCTTTTCAAAATGGTATAAATGAGCTTGTAACTCGTTGGCAGAAGTGTACCATGACCATGCGTAATATATTTGTCTAATTGTTGCATCGATGTCTGACGTAAAATAAAAGTATTTTGTACCGATTAAGGCAGTGTGTGTGTGTGTTTGCTGGGTATGTTTATCATCCCAGGTGAATTAGGCTGCATCTTATGCGGGCTTGATGCAGCTTGGTAATGACAGCTGCAGCAGCATCACTTGAAAAATTGGCATAGCTGAGAACGCATCCGAGTTTGTGTTTCAAGAATACAATTCACGTTTAACTTAAGCTCATCCACCAAATATTTTGTCATGCGGCCTTCTGTTGAAACACCACCCTACGCACTGCTTCAGTTAACCACTTAAAGCTTGTTGTATTTTAGATAGATAAAGTAAAAAAAATGATGCGTTGTTTTGCCTAAATAACAGCTGCGCAAGGTATTTAAGTTACCTGTAGAGTTGGCTGCGTAATTTCTTAATTTTTTTTTTTTTTTTTTTTTAAAAAAGAGAACAGTGTCTGGTCCAAGAAATATTATGTATTGAGGGGAATCCTGTTCTAATAGTTCAACGTTTAGTAAAGCGGCTACGTATACAGATTTGCTAATTATCATGCCAGAAAGGTGTGATACAGCTTCAGTTAGTCTCGTTTTATAGTTCATTCTTGGACGTGCTGTGCTCCCAGGCCTGCCATTGAGGACCCACCAGAGAGAGAGAGAACACTGGTTGGCGGGGAGGGAACATAAATGGCTTTATGAACTGATGTACACCCATACAGAGCTAAATTAATCGTTCACAAGAGAACTACTACTTTTGTTCAACTGTTTAGATTTACAGAAGAATCAGATTAAAAGTCTCAAAGGCCAGGACATTAACAAAAGCTGGTCAGTAAAGTTGCAAGTGAACTGTTGTGGCATCAGCAGTTCACCATAGGAGGCCCACCAGACACATAAGTGAATTACTGATGACCTCACTCCATTCTTCCTTTAGTCATCTTAATGAGAAAAGTGATGACATCAGTTATCACATTTTGACCTTTATACTACATAATGCAGCATTTCTATTAACTGTGTCGCCCAGGTGGCCCAACAGTAGTCTTTTGGACCACTAAGGTTGAGGGCACAAGTTATTGTTCTAGCACAATTTATCCTCCTCCTCCTTCTTCAACCAGCTGCATACTCTCTCCCACAGCTGGAAATAAAAAAGAGGAAGGTTCTGATAGGGATCTTCTGCTCCAGTTGTACAGTTAGTTGTCCCCCGGTATTCGCAGGGGTTACGTTCCTAGAGCACCTGCAAAGAGTGAAAAACCGCGAATATTGGACGTGGTCCATAAGAATGCCTATAAACGTCAAAATATAACGTAAAATATAAGTAAATATATAATAATAATTTAATAAAAAATACAACACTCGAGATAGCTACACGCGGTAAACTGGGATGATGCTGGGCTGCATCTGCCTGAGACAGCGCCTCGTGGGCAGCAGCCAATCAGCAGCGAGGAGAAATGAATAACGCTCTCGGATTGGCTACTTTCAACCTCCAGCCAATAGCGTTTATTTTTATATTGATATTTTGCTGAATTTACATTAGTATTCATATTACAAAAGTAGTAAATTATATTGTTATTAATAATTTAGCATTTAAAAAGTGTGAAAAAAAATATATTTCCCCGAAAAAAGCCATAAAAAAATCGCAGAAGATATTTGCGATTATGCGAACATGCGGGGGTTTCCATGAACAATTATTAGTTAGGTTCTAAGGAAAATTCCGCGAATAACCGGGGCCATGATTACGCGGGGGTCAACTGTACCTTAATATCACACCCTTTTCTCTTCCTGTTTGGTTTAGGAAACTGAAACCAGGAAGTGGGGGGTTCATCTGGTTGATGCCTTGAGAGCCAACTACATATCTGACTGCTTTCCTCTCTCTCTTGTTTAGACAGTCTGGTATTATAACCAAGAAAGTTGTTTTTAAAGGAGATAACACACACACACACACTTTCTTTACTGCTGAACAACAAACAGAATAGCTGAAAGATAATGGATGAGACTTTAATTAGGTTGATGAGGCTAAACATTAAAAGGGGAAAAGACAGACTCCTTCCTTTTCCCAACAAGAGGACATGAGGCCAGATTACTCCAGACATGGAATTTGTGTTTTAGGTTTAGTGACAAACAACGGATAACTATAATGGCATTGGAACAAGAACAAATCAATGTTAATAAGTTCCCTTAAATTTAAAGGCAAAGAACTGGATCTCTCTTGTGTATGATCTCCTTTTTGCCTGGGAACAAATACTGCTTACGTATAGTTTAAAAAATAAAACAAATTTATCCAAATTTAAAACAAAACTTTGAACACTTAAGTAGTTTTCTGTAGCATTGTATACTACAGTGCTGCTGTGACATTTCTTTCTTTTTTTAATGATAAACCATAAAAGCCAATTGAGACCCAGTGAATTTAATGGTAGCAGTTATTTCTGTAGACTTATTTGAAATCCTTAAAATAAACATTTCTGGGAAATGGTATTCTTTTTTTTTCCTTTTAAAGATGTACTGTAATTGTACTTTTTACTATTTCAACCGAGGCTAACCACCATGCTTGCCTGCGTTTCTTCCTGTCCAGTAATCTTTCTTAACAGTGATCAACTCTACTTAAAAACTGAACCAGAGAGATAACTTTTTGAACTGGTCACAGCTTTGGCTTGTTTACCGTTTCAGGTTGTTGTTTTTTTTGTGATCTTACTGAAGCATTTATGATGATTAACGCAAGAGGTAAATGGACTGCGCCATCGCTTCTTAAAAAAAACAATCATCTTTTTAAAAAATAAAGTACGAAACAGCTCCTCATTTTTAATCAGACCATAATGCTGCTGTGGCCCAGCATGCTTTTGGAATAACTTTTCAACTTTCATTAGGTTATGCTACTCTTAAACGCAGTGAATGTGATAGTTCGAATTAACAACATATACTGATGTCAGTTGCCCGTAATCTTCTCGAGCAGTTTTAACAATAGATTATAGATGCCAACTTTTGGCAAGAAGAGATTAATGAATTTTAAAAACTTCTAATCTGACTTTCTATTAAGAGTTTAGTTATGAAATAAATTAAACATATTAATAAGTAAATAAAAACAAATCTTTATTTAGTGAACAGGGTTTCACTCAGTTGTCGGCTTTATCTACAAGCTGCTCTGAGTCGAGCTTAATTGGACCTCTGCAGGTCTACATTTTGAAGTGTAACTGAGAAAAATAAGCCAAAGCACAAAACAATGAAATGCTGGATTAACTCATTGACCCCCAGGTGTCGCCTCTATGCACCACCATTTCACGTTTATTCCCAACCGCCACTTAAATGCACTCTAGTCTGCCATGTTGGTTTTGATGAATGGCGCGTAAAAGCGGCATTTCAGTTGGTTAAGAAAGTCAGTTAAGATGGCTGTGATTCGTTGCGAGTAAACAACACGAAATGGTGATGCCATAAAGGCAACAGCAGAGGTCAGTCAGTTAACCTCGTTAAATATTCTGTTCTTTAAAAAATATCTGGTGGTTAAATAATCATGCAAAAGGTATAATAAAGAAAAAAGCAAGAATTAGAACCAGGTGAAATATATATCAGCTGTTTCTGTTATGATATTATGAAGCAAGGTTAATCAGATACAACAGTTTTATCAAGTCATCTTTACACAGACAGGTAGATAAGCAGTATATATTTTGTCATTTAAAAAAAAAAGAAAAAAAATGATTGTCATTTTTAAAAAAGAAGAAAAATTACTGTGGCTAAGACCCTTTCTCAATAGTAAACTCTGATAGCTTACTATTACTTAATCAATACCAAACGCATCGATATAAAAGTTAGCTGTAAGGACAAAACCATTTACGATTGAAGGTGATTTATGCAAAATATGCATCTTTTATTGAAAAGTATGGAAAGTATACTGAATAAGAGGTATTCAAATGATCTAAAGAAAACAGTATACTTTATATATTTATATATAATTGTTGCAAAAAATTGTTTAAATTAGATTTTTTTTTGACACCTTCCCATTTATTTGCCTGGCCACCCACCAGCGAATTTTCATGATGTACACCATGAATACTCACAGAGCAGTCAGTCCTACAAGAGGTTACTCTTGAGTCGGGGATACATTTTCAGAGATGGTGTTCAATCGGTAAATGAATGAAGTTTTAAAACATTTTGAATATATTTCAATTTTTTAAAAAATTTTTTTCAACAAATGTAAATGTGTCAATTCAGCAAAGCAACAACAGAACCAAACGTGCTTGGTGATAGTTTCTTCATAGATGCATAATATTCAGGGCAACCCGATATAATTATATGGAAATATCCGAAATATCACAAACTGTAGCTAAAAGCTGTTTCATTTCGTGCAATGCAATGGAAGGTCTATTTTCCATCTATAAGTGCGGCTAAACAAACTTCTATCCATGCTGTGCAAAATGAGAGAATTTATCGGCTAATACTGTACAAAGATTCTTCAGAAACATTGCAAGAAAAAAACAACAACAACCATTAAAAAATGGAGCAGATGAAAATCTGAAAAAACAAAAGAAAAAATAATAATATTTTAATTAAATTCCAGGTGATGACAGAGCAGGTGAACTTAGTTTCTTCCTACTCGCTTCTAAAATGTGATGGTTTATGGATATGAGCCGGTATAATTTACTGCATCTCTTTAAAGAATGCTTTTTGCTTATGTATTTGATTAGTATTCATCTCAAAAGTAAATTTAATATTCACATTGCTTTAGTTACATGAAAATTAGTTTTAAGTTTGTCAGATGGTCTTATTGAAAGTTTACAACAAGAAGTTAGCACACATTTCTCTTGTAACCAGCACCTGGAAAAGTTCTGCTCGATTTAAAGAGTTTCCTAAAATGATTTAATAAACAATAGTTCCTTCAGTTGATGTTTGCACTAATAGAGCAGTCACAGTAAACCGATAAACAGGTGGAAAGTCAGTGATGGTGCACACACATCCGGTGTCTTGGCAGTCGCATGGCTTTCCTTGCTGTTCAATAGCAGAACTTGTCTTTTTTTTAACTGTTGAAGATGCTGGCATCCAGCAGCCTGTGATGCCCTGACAGGTCCGTATTTCAGACTGTAATGAGCGTTGCCACTCTTTTTCTGGCTGCAGATCTGTGTGATCTGTACAGATTACCGATAGTTTCTCCCCCCCCCACCCAACCTGCCACTGGTAGCATCTGGTTTTGCTAGCCCTGGACCATTATTTAATATCTAATTTATTATTATTTTTTTTTTTTGGTAACAGCTGCCAGCCTTTATTTGGCACATGGTGTATCCCCAAAGCTGACAATCAGCAACTTACCAAAAATCAGCATTTTCAGCTAATTAAGTACACACGAAGACTCTCCTCCTGTCAGCTGAAGCGTTATAGTTCCAGCAGATGGATTGAGCTAAAAAAAAAGAAAAGAAAGAACAGTGTGGATTTTACTTGATATAGAATGAAACAAACATGTAGGAACAACCATGGACATCCACAATGAAGAGGACCTTGCCGATGTGCATTCTACACCATTACTCTCCTTCAGCAATGGTTTCTCCAAGCGTATGATACAATTTACCTGGCCGTACAGAAGCACGTACCGTTTAAACGTAGCAGCTACAGTCTTCGCATGTTGTTCAGAGACCGATGATGACCTGACCTTCAAATTTAAAATGACCTAAGTAACTTCAGTTTCCTTGGACACTGGATAATTTAAGTAGCCAAGTTCCTGGAGCAACTTAGAAACATGGTGTAGAACACTTTCTAATGTGGAAGTGTCTCCTGATAGGAGAGCAACAGTTTTAGAAAATCAGAGGCTTTGTTGTATAACCATCTCATCATCTCACCTAACTAAGAGCCAATAAGCTAATGATTTAAACTCAGGATTACTGGACTTGCTTAATTTAAGTTTACTTACTTTTGGATCTCCTTTTACTGTTCGATTTTCGATTTCGTTTATATCCATATGCCATTCATCTTCATTTCCACTAATATATCCTTTAAGTATACCACTGGAAAAGAATGTTCAAACAAGATGCAAAAAACTTTACTTCCATAAAATCCACATTATAATGATGTTACTATGCGGGGCGGCTGTTTTGGTTACAGATGACAAAGCTATAGCCTAAATCGTCTAAAGATCACTTAAGAGCCAGTCAAAAGGTTTTTTGTTTGTAAGAACATTAACAAGTCTTGTAAATGCTTTTGAATGTTTGAATTCCAAGCAGCAGCATGATTTAAAAAAAAAAAAAAGTAAATCCTACAATATTTCTTCCTGAAACTGTGTTTTATTCTTTTGGAAGATGGCAACCACATGCACACATCCTTTGTGAGAACACAATCTGGAAGAGGAATTAAGGCAATCAACCTTTTCTATGGCTACTCAAAAGTCTTCATATGAATTCAATCAAACACCTGTAAAAGGGGGAGCAATTGGATGATCATGTGAGATGAACCTGTTGACAGCCTGCTAATATGATGAAATTAAAGCAACCTCTCACATGGACAAGACCATGAAACAAAACCTTGTTGATTCAATGCAAACATGGCAGTGATTCCACCGAGTACATAAAAAAAGAATTTCACTCCAATGCTTGTCTTCCTTAGCCATTTTCTATTTTCCGAAAAGTAACAGGTTTCCAAACTATTATGGCAGGGCAGTGTATTTAAGCTTAATGTAAAATCATTGGTCTGGGAATTTTACTCATTGACTCCTGACTGGCACATGATTTTATCACAGGAAGGAGAGAGAAAGCTGTTTACAGCATTTCCTATTACTGTATTTGTGCCAGCAAAACTGACGAACTTACATTTCCATAAACTTTGCCCAGTCACCCCAATTGAGGTTTAGACCTTAGAAAGCCTGCATCAGAATGTGATGGTATCAATTTCCAGATGTTATTTGTAATAGTCATCTTTAACATTTTTTTTTTTTCCTTTGGCTTAGGTTGGTCTTGAAACTATGACATATTAGTAGCTACGTTCTGATATTTTTTGTACAGCCTACTGCCTCGAGGTAAATCAGGAAATAGTAGTAATAGTAAAATTCTTCGCTGCTTTTTTAACCAAAAGAAGGAAAGTCTCCAGAAGAAAAAATGGCTAATTAAAATCTCGCTCTCTTTGGTATTAATTGACCTACCCTTTAATGGTAGCTGTGCAATGGTTAGTCCGGTGATTTATTTTGGCTTCCTTCCAATATACCACAATTGCATTCTTTCCGTTGATGTACTGGACTGAGTGAAAAGAGAAAAACAGATCAAATAAACTGTATTGTTCACTTAATCCTTCTTCTCATCACATCTTCTAAGCTAATGAAACTATATAAAATTACACGAGAGTCACAAACTGAAAAACGTAGAAGACGACTGGAAAGTTATTGGTGACATGCTATTTGGAGAAAGTACAGGTAGAGTCAGGCATTTCCCCCTCAGTTCATCTTAAATGAACGGGGGTGACCCTTTACTTTCCGGAAAGATGTAGTTTCAGAAAAGGATCTAACCCATATAAAAAATGTCAAGGGTAGTGAATTTCTGCTACAAATAAAGGAAATGGAAAGTCTGGAGTAATTAAATGAAGTGTCAGATAAGAGTTTTTGGTTCTGTTGTGTGGTGTGTCCAGATTTCAAATATACTGGTGTGGAGCCCTTACTCAGGAAAGGATACTGTGTTACAGACTTTAGTATGGATCCAGTAGAATGTTTCCAGATCTTAAGCATTTTGAATATGCAGAATAATTTTAAATGTTAGATCTTTGAAGAACGTGTGGTGGGGCCCAGAGACCCCATAAGTGGGCATATACTACGACGACCACAGAAAAGTTCCACCCATCATTTGGTAACTTGACTGGTTGTTAGGGCTAGTACCCTAGACCAAGGTGGGTTCTCTCTTGTCAGTGATTTACATATGTCTGTAACTGAAGTGCTAGGACTGGAGATGAAAAGGATCTTAACCATTTATGTTGAAATGAGACAACTTAAGATTTTAAAAATAATTTGAAACATTTTTTTTTTTTTTAATATGCACTACTTTGTTAACCCTTTCCCTGCCAGGGTTTTTTGATGACATCTCCATTAACAGATTCATTCCTCCACTGAGAGATGATTTGGAATTCGCCCAAATGACATTCGCCAATGCTTAAGCTAATGACATCCAATGCTGCTGACCAGCCATCTATCAAACATTCACAAAAACTACGTTAGATTGGTGATCTCTGACTTTGGAAATCAGTGGGATGTGATCATTAATCAGTGTTTTCCAACTTTGGCAGGAAAAATAAAAATGCACTTCCACTGATCAGATGTTGAAAAATGGTCAATCTCAGAGGAGGCACACAATAGCCTTCGATTAGGAATGGAAATGTTTTTATAAATGAGCATACTACAATTTACTAATATAATTATTCAATGTATTTAATTAAATGCTTTAATATTGGTACTTCAGAAACTGTCATTCTCTGTTTCCAAACATTTTTTTTAATGAGTGCAGAAGTAATGACAACAGAACCTAAGCAAACAGCTCATCTTACACAAGTATGACACGCAACTAAAAAGCCATACGTTACCACAAACAGCTATGATGCAACTAAAGTTTGTAGTTTTCTTGAAAGGAGGGAGGCCAGATATGTTTGTGGGAAGGTAAGAAAGTTGAATGGTATATGTAAGTTATTACTAAAAAAAAAGTAGTATTTAGTTATGAAAGAAGTAATTTAATGTATGTTAATAAACTCTTCAGTTTTCCTTTAATAAGTTATCATAATTTCTCAAAGTTAGTCCCTCTGCTGTACAGTGGATAAGGAAGCAAACATGTAAGGGTGCCCATTTACCTCTGTATCTTCACTTCACTTGTCCCATAACCTATAGATATAGAGATCGCTATGGCACCTCGAGAGGTGTCTAGGGCATTTTGCAACCTGGTGGAGCCCATTCCTCTCCAGGTTGAGAGTCCAGGGGAGGGCTGTACAGCTGTTTCAGACTTTTGGCCCTTATCAGCTGCACATACCTCTGACCCCACTGGGGATCAAACCCGCAATACAAGTGAACTCGCTACCCACTTTGCCACCTACCTCTGTATCTAAGGCAATCAAATCCAAGAACAAGGAAAACAAATATTTATACGTAAGAATATGGATGACTGAAATACTTACAATCGTCAAAACTCCGGATCATCTTGCAGTTCACTACTTGCTTTCCTAACTTGAACAGAAATCAAAAGAAAAGAAATAAACAGGTAAAAAGAGCAATTTTATCATTCCAAGATTTCAGGTAACATGGGAACAACTCGCATCTCTCTTTTTTTAAGGTGTTATAATAAGCAGAGCATCTCCCAGTTTCAATGACAAACATTCTCTACCTCTTGAAATTCACATTCAAAAGATGAACAGAAATAATCGTCCACCCTACCCACCCATGGTCTGATTAAAGGTGTAATGCCAGGTGTTAGGGTCCAGGTAATGCAAACACATCAACCATCCAAAGGTTTATAAAATATAACAACAACAACAAAAAAAAAGAGGGGTAAAGAACAAGTGATGGATTGGAATGGTTGTCATTAATGAACGGTGTCCTTCCTTGTTCGCGGTGTCATAAGGGGCCCCCGCAGCGACTTGTCATAATAGCGCCATGTCTCTGCTAAGAGGAGGAGGATGGATGGATGGATGGATGGGCTGTCCCGATATAATTTTCTGCTGCAGTTAGAAATCATCAGAGTGCGGGTGCTGCAGCTATGGGGCGGGCAGACAGACAGACAGACAGACAGGCACAAACGAGAGCTGAGTTTCACTTCCTGCTTCCGGAAATTCCAAGCAAACCCGGACAGGTAGAAAGCTGAAGTGATACACGGACTGGGCAGGTGAGAGCAGACATCAGTCATCGGCACCTTAATGCGAAAATTCAAAACAAACAACAACACCGTTTTACCTGTCAGAGCCGAACTCCTAGAGAGGGAAAACAGACAGGGTCGTTCGGGGGAGGAGGATGACGGTGTCTGCGTATGCCCCGAGTGGAGCGGGTCGGGTTCGTATCCGGAAGATCAGCGGAACTTGCCGAACAACAACGAAGACCTAAGATCTGAATGTGGGCGGGGCAGGGGGCTATATAGTATGAAGCCGGCTTGAGCATGTTGTTAAGCAACTCAAAAGGTTTATTAAAACAGATGTGTGTTTTGTGTGTATGTGTTGGGTGTGTATCTTGGTGTGTTTGTGTGTGGTGTTTGTGTGTTGTTTGTGTGTGTATGTGTGGTGAGTGTGTGTGTGTATATATTTGTGTCTTTATGTGTGTGTTTATGTGTGTATGTTTATTTGTGTGTGTGTGTGTGTGTTTATGTGTGTATGTTGGTGTGGTGTGTGTATTTGTTATGTGTGTATATTTTGTGTGGGTGTGTGGGTTTATGTTGTATGTTTGTGTGTGGGTGTGTGTGTCTATTTTTTGTTGGGTGTGTGTTTGTGTGTGTCTTGTATTTGTGTGTGCTGTATTTTGTGTGTGTGTGTGTGTGTTTGTGTGGTGTGTGTGTGTGTGTGTCTTTTGTGTGTGTGTGTTTGTTTGTGTCTGTTTTGTGTGGGTGTGTGTGTGGTTGTGTTTGTCTGTGGTGTGTTTCGTGTGTGTGTTTTGTGTGTTTGTTGTGTGTGTTTGTGTATGTTTGTGTGTGTTTTGGTGTGTGTGTGCGTGTGTGTCTATTTGTTCTGTGTGTGTTTATGTGTGTATGTTTGTGTGTCTGTTTGTGTGTGTGTGTGTGTGTGTTTTTGTGTGTTTTTTTTGTAGTGTGTGTATGTTCTGTGTGGTTGTGTATGTGGTGTGTGTGTTTGTTGTGTGTTTGGTGTTGTGTTTTGTTGTGTGTTTGTGTGTGTGTGTTTGGTGTGTGTGTTTGTGGTGTGTGATATGACGTCAATACTGTGAGAGAAAGATAGAGCGGAGATGACGTCAATACTGTGAGAGAGAGAGAGATGACGTCAATACTGTGAGTGCGAGAGAGGATGTCAATACTGAGAGAAGATGACGTCAATACTGTGAGAGAGAGAGGATGTCAATACTTGAGAGAGAATGCGTCTCAACACTATAGAGAGAGATGACGTCAATACTGTGAGAGAGAGAGATGACGTCAATACTGTGAGAGAGAGAGGATGTCAATACTGAGAGAGATATGACGTCAACACTATAGAGAGAGATGACGTCAATACTGTGAGAGAGAGGACGTCAATACTGAGAGAGATATGACGTCAATACTGTGAGAGAGATATGATGTCAATACTGAGAGAGATATGACGTCAACACTATAGAGAGATATGACGTCAATACTGTGAGAGAGATATGATGTCAATACTGAGAGAGATATGACGTCAACACTATAGAGAGATATGACGTCAACACTAGAGAGAGAGAGAGAGAATGCCAGATGTAAAGGAAGACAAGTTAGAGATATGTCACAGTTATCTGCAGGTGTTACTAAGCAGACACATTTGCATTTTTAAAAAGGTGTAGACTGCCTGCTTTCACTAGTAATAACCTGCCGTGTAAATAACCTTATTGTCAGTAAGTCTCCCCTAAAAATATCTGAAGAATGCGGGGAAAAACTGGTTTGGAGTTACAAGATCAACGAATGGGTTCGCGGAGCTATCCGAAAGAGGTCCCACATTTCTGCTGCAGTCGGTATCAGGGCACGGTGGCTTATAGGCCAATGAAAGAGTTGACAGAATTTCTAACCACACCATTAAAATAGTTTAAGGTTAGGATGACGCTGACTTCTCGACTATGAAAATACATGTCAACCAAATAGTTTAAATCTAAAGACAACGAACCTTGATTAGAATCAAGAAATTTTCGAAAGTCATCCAGGGATTTACACGTGGAGACTAACAGATTACGTGCAGGGCTTCATTTTAAAGACGTGCTGCCCCCAATGGCAGCACAGACGAATCTGTTGGGTCTCCACTATTTTCATCGCTGCAAGCATTAGATCAATAACACAGGTTTTAAGACAAAGTTGCCCCTTCCAGAGAACCATGAGAATAACGAGACATCATCACCAAGCAAAGAAGTTTGTTGTTGTTGTTGTTTTCCCCCGACTCGTGAACGTCAAGCTAAGATGTCTGCCGACCGGCTGCATCATTTTCACAAGACTTTATCTCTCCCTCCCCCCGGACCGTTAAGTTTAAGCTCTCGAAAAACATCATCTCTTCGGTCCCTTTCCGGCCCGAGGTAGAGTTCTGCAGGAAAAGATACGCTGCGAAGCGGAAGAAAGGGGAAATCGGGGAGCTCAACGGGATGGGAACTAAGTCGGGTGACGAACGAGCCGGGTGGAGGAAAGCGAAATGGAGAGAGAAGCCTTCGGGTGGGAGGGGAGATGAGATGGGAGAGGCCCCTACCGTCAACCCATTCCACGGATGCAGCCGGAAGCTGACACTCGCTACAGCCGTGGCCACGGGTTTTTGCATCACCCTAGAACCACCAATGACAGACACCGTCTCCGACCCCGCTCACCCGGCTCCCTCATCGTTAATCCTGCGCTTCAATACGTTATTGTAACATCATCATGCGAATTCAAGAGGTTTTCCAAAACGCACGTTGTTGTATTTGAGTTAATCAGCCCTTTCCAAGATGTCAGAATCGCGCAACTTGTTTACAAAGAATGAATAAGGTACAGCCTGCTTTATCGACAATAATTTATTTCACTTTTGCAATTAAAAACCGTTTCGTTTAATTAAAACCATTGAGATTTCTTTATATTTATGTATGCATATACATACCCTTGTGTGAGTGTGTGGAAAGAAGTGGAGATTCCGACAAGAGACAATTTCTTAAATACAGATTACAGACAGGAAAGGCGTGATAAACACACGTTGAAAACTAACTTCCGGCAAAGTTTGCTAAACAGCCTCTGGGTCTGTTCGCTTCTTTCCTCTTTTTTTTTTTTGTTTTTATCATCTCTTTCAGTGTCCACTTTATAAGAGCTTTCGTCGTGGTTGCGGGCGTTTCTCCAAGAGCCTCCTAAAAGTCTTCCATAATGGGGTTGGCGGGCGTGACAGGGTAAATGGGGGGTGGCGGTGCTGCTGCTCTCGGAGTGTGGCGTGCAGCGGAGGCGGGAGGAGCCTTTCCGTGACCATCGCTCGGTTTCAACGTCTTTGAATCGCCCGGTTTCAACGTCTTTGAGTTCTCTTTTACCTCGTCGCCGTCTTCCTTTCCCCATTCGTGAAGCTGGTAGAGGTAGGCAGCCAGGACTAGCAAGATTATTATGAGGAACATCTCCGGCTCAGCGCTCTCATCCGATTATTATTGTTGTTATTGTTATTAAGCTCTTCGCGGAGTCGTGCGAATTGAAAGTGACATCTCTCAGATGGGAGGGGGGGAGAAAGGTGGAGAGATTAGCAACGCGAGTGTGACGTCGTCGCATTCACAGGTACTATGACATGGACAATCGAAGACACTGTCGTCATGGCCTGCCGAGAAAGTCAGATGTTCACGGTAGCTAGGTGTGTAGAAGGGTCGAATAGGAAGAGAATCAAGCATCTACGTTACATGGGCAGGTAGACACGGATGATGCGTAAGATGAAAATCGAACGGTTGGATGGCCAGACGGAAACATTGGGCGAGACTGTAGACTATTATATAGGCAGAGAAGCCGACAGTTGGATTTTTAAATGGCTATGAGAGTGGAGATTATATAAACAGCTGCAGAGATAGACAGTTGGTTACACAAGTTAGAGTGTTTGTGGTCGCTTATGGTAGACGATTAGGAAAGCGTGGTAGTTTCGTTTTTAGTATAGATGGCCGTTCAGGTGAGGACAGGTGAATAAATACCTTAGTTAGTTTGACAGCATGAGAGTTGTTAGGTAGTAGTTATTGTGGATGCGTTATACTGTAGATTCATACTTCACCACTGTTAAGTATGTACGCTGATCTTATAAAGGCAAGCTGTGAATGATATTGTATAGTAGATAGACAAACATCTGTCGGATCGAATTCCAGAAGAGAGACCCTGCATCCAGAGTCTTACGGTCTCTGATCCTCCCCGGGTTCTGTCTGTTTGTTTTGTTATGATGATTTCTAAATGGTTTTAATACATCGGGTCACACCGCGGCAGGTATAACATGGTTATCATCTCGCCTTCAGCCGGCGAATCCGTCAGCACCTCTCGTCAGTGTTTCCCGAGAGCTTGTGGATTGTGTACGGGTTATCTTCACTCTCTTCCTCGAACAGCCTCCAGTTGTTTCCCTTTACCTCTGGAGTTCGCTCATGAAAACAATTAATAAGCAGTTAAGGGAGATAATTCACAGTGTTTCTAAGCAATAACAGCGATAATATAAACATTTTTAGTTGTCGCCCTTGGTAATTTTTTTTCTTTTTTCCTATTGACCTTATCCCCCCCCCCCTTTTCTAGAAAATAAAAATCCTTTGGGAAAAATTTGAAAAGCTTCGAGAACATCACATTCTGCAGAATTGGTTTAGCTAAACCAGAGCAACTGCTTTCAAGGACCTTAGCAAACTGTTGGCCCAGCTTATAATTGAGCCCTCTTTTCCTTCTCAGTACACTGGTGTTTCAGCAAAATCCGTATACAAATCCCTTCATATCCTCAATTTTTTTTACATTTTTCACTGTTTGATAATTTAGATTAAAGCACAAAATATAAAACTTAGAATCCGGAAATCTCTCTCGGTATTAATAGGATGAATCCCGTTCCTGTTGCTGAACCTTTGGTGATAATTTGACTTGGAATTTGCACCCCCCCCCACCACACACACACACAACACACCAGAAGATAGATAAATGACTTTCTATCCCAGAAACTTACTCGGTAGTCCCATGATCCCAACCCCTTCCCTTATTACCGTTTTAAAAAACATACTGAGCCATCGATGGCATCTCGTGCCAGTGCAAATCTCCCTGACTTCTCGACTTACGTGTTTTTATGTGTATTTATCTTCATCTATTCCTAGATTTTTAAAATTAAAACTAATTTTATTTTTAAAATCTGATTATAATGTGAAGTCTTCTGGCGTGGTGGGGTTATTAGAGAGAGAGAGAGAGAGAGAGAGAGAGAGAGAGATAGATAGAGATATAGGCTGAGAGAGATGGCGTGGTGGAGTTATTATGCTATGGTAGAGAGCGAGCGCGTGAGAGATCGTAGAGAGACTATCGATTGCTTTTGCGTTATTATCTATGGAGAGCTGCGAGTCTATATCTAGAGCTGGCGTTGTGTCGTTATTAGCGATGGAGAGAAGAGAAGAGGAAGATAGAGATATGCGTTGGTGGATTTATATTGCGATGAGAGATAGATAGAATATAGATCGGCGTGGGTGGGAGTTATTAGCGATGGAGAGAGAGAGAGAGAGAGAGAGAGAGAGAGAGAGAGATTGCGTGGTGGAGTTATTAGCGATGGAGAGAGAGAGAGAGAGAGAGAGAGCTCGGCGTGTGGGAGTTATTATCGAGAGAGGAGAGAGAGAGAGAAGAGAAGAAGAGAGAGAGATAGAGAGAGATCGGCTTTTGGGAGTTATTAGCGATGGAGAGACGAGAGATATTGAGAGAGCGAGAGGAGGAGAGAGATTTCGTGGGGAGTTATTAGCGATGGAGAGATAGAGAGAGATCGGCGAGTGGGTAGTTATTATGCGCTGGAGAGAGAGCATCGCTCGATAGATAGCTCGATATCGCTATAGATCTATCGCTAGATAAGCGAGATCTGCGAGAAGGCGTTTTCAGAGAATAGAATTCGTTATCGAGCTATAGAGCGATGGAGAGAGAGAGATATTGTCGTGGTTTAGTTATTATCGATGAGAGAGAGAGAATCGGCGGTGGGGTAGTGTATTAGCGATGGATAGAGAGAGAGAGTTAGAGCTATGGAGATAGCGAGAGAAGATCGGCGTGGTGTAGGTAGTATCGGATGGAGAGATAGAGAGAGATCGGCGTGGGGGAGGTATTATCGATGGAGAGATAGAGAGAGTAGATTTCGTTAGGTATAGATAGAGAGAGAATTAGTGCGCATCACGTAACAGGCCATCTCACCGCCTCCCGACCTACTTCTCCGCTCCTAGTCACGTGCATTTGTTATTGCTTAGACTGATGGTTGACGGCACTTTAAAAGAAAAACACAAAACCCCCCAAACGAACCGGTGGCAGAAATAACCTGGCTGTCTATCGATCGCGGACGTCCACTCTGGCCGCGAGCACCAGGTAGGCAGGTTCAATCGCGGTTCTTCGAGCCAGCTCGTGTTTGTTTGGAGCGAGGCAGAGACCCCCCCCCCCAACTTGAGGCGAGCCAGCCGGCCGCCATGATGCGGTCCCGATGATAAACAACGATGCGTCACAGGGACGGCCGCGAGGGTTGATGATACTGGGGGAATTTCTGGCGGAGGCCCACTGACGACATCAGTAAGTAGTAGTCACACCTCCCCCCCCCATCTTCCCACTTCCCACTTACGGTCCGGGTCGGTTTTTAGTTAGTTTGCTTTTTTGTTTATTTTAGAAGTTCTCCATTCTTCCCCCCTCCTCCTCCTCCCCTGCATTATTCCTTCCTCTCACGGGAGATGTTTGATTAGGATTCATCAGCGGGTCTCTCTCTCTCTCTCCATCACTAATAACTCCACCACGCCATCTCTCTCTCTCTCTCCCCTCTCCTCCTCCTCCTCTCTCTCCATAGCTAATAACTCCACCACGCCATCTCTCCTCTCTCTCCAACTCGAACATTAGGTAAATAATACATAAGGATGAATCTGCCTGATGATGCACACCTGGGGTTAATCTTTTTACGTGCCTAATAATTTTCATTATTACTACTACTATATTAATTATTATTATTATTACAAGTATCATAAAACAAAGGGCACAGCAAGATATAATGCATAAGTAAAAGCCCGTGGGATTGGAAATAATGGGAATTTGTAAAAATGGTCAACTGGGATAATACCTGAGCAGTCGGATACTTCCAGAAACTCTCCTGGACCTCCCTCCCTTTCCAGTGATGCTGGCATGCAAACCGCGTGTCCTTTAACTGTCTTCGAACGGGGTAACGAGGTTTGCCTGCTTCCTGTTGCATCCGAGACCCTGGCGGCGGCTGCTTGAGCACTGAACGCGCCCGCCCGGCCCAGGTGAGCAGCATCAGGACCATTCCCCCCATACCATCACACACACACACACACCTGGACATTTTGACCGCGTGACAATTTTTATATTTTCTCATTTTTTTTTTTTTTATAATTTTTTTGGCGCCCCCCCCCACTTCACCCCCAGCAGATGGCGCCACGGGCGATCCAATCGGCCTTGGCATTACATCGCCTTACCGGGGCTGGGCTTCAGCGAGACTTTCCGACGCACCCAGATAACCTAGTCAATCAGTACCAGTTTTCTGTTTTTTTTGTTGTTTTTTTATACCTATTGTCAGCATTCCAGCTTTGAACTGGAGAAGATGAGGAGAGAGAGGAGGAGGAGGAGGAGGACGGGGGGTGGGCCCCCCAACCTTTCCCGAAGTTAGCTGCCAGTTTCGGGTTACCGCGATGCCACGCATAACCGTATACTGACTGTATCCTCCTCCTGGCAATGGCCGTTCTTATGAGACAATGCGAAGTCACAAACAGATTTCCTTTTCTCCTCTTCACCATCGCGCGATTTAATATTATTACCGATTTAAAAAAAAAAAAAGTTACCTTGAAAGAGGAGCAGGAGGAGGAGGAGGACTTTCAGACTGCGGGTCACTCGCATCGATACATCGGTTTGGCACCATTCGGGTACTGAACATCAAATTGTTTTGCCCGGGTTAGTGTTCAGCGCTTTAGATTGCCTCATCGGTAATGGAGACGCCATTAGCCACAAGCCGTGACATTGAGCTGCTTCATCATCCTGCTGCCAGAACAGTTTTCCAAATGTTGCAAATTTTTATCAACAAAAGCGGGACATTGTCTTTTAGCGATCCAGGGGTTCGCTGCACTTCATCCATCGGAGGAAGAAGACAGCCCCCCCCCCGCAGTTACGCTTGGGCCTAATTCCTGCTCGGGCAGAAAACACCTGGGCGCATTCAATTCCCTTTCCGCAATTTTAGATTTGCAACGTGTGTAACCATATCACGAGCCAACCCCGGTATACACCAGCATTTAAGAACGTAAGCGACCTTAGATGACTATCTCTCATCCGTTCCAAAAAACAGTAGCACTCGAGTTACTGACAGTAGAATGTTATCGGAGTCGCAGGAATCACCGCGACCTGCCATGGTGTTTAATGTAGGATCAGTTTTCTAAGTTTCGAGCGTCAGCTTCTTGTCGCCATCAACAAGTCTGGTCTCGTATTCGCCCTTCTTCAGCCGCGATGAGTCGCACTAATTCTGACGACCGGAGAGGTTTAGCTCTCCTGACGGATGCTGATGGGACTGTTGCCACAGCAAGATCCGGATAAGTTCCGGTAAGGCGTACTGTGCGACGAGCGAACATTGCAAAGTTTACCGGTAGCACGCCCGATTGTCATGGCGGCTGTTTAAAACAAGTCACGCGTAGTTTTAACGGCCCCTACGCCCTAATACGATTTGAATGCGTGCCGGTGCGAACCACTTGGCTTGTGAATTCTTTTTTACCAGAGCTTCAGGCATGAGACGGTCGGGAACGTCACCGAATCTCCAAATTCCTCAACCTCGTCCGGATTTTCCGCTGCTGTTCCCATGACGCCGCCACTGTTGTAATAGGCCTGGCGCCAACCGCGCACTCGTGTGCAACTAACCGGCAGAATTGACTTCGACTTGCTTACGAATGGCTTCGGAATTTCCGAACGTTTTATAGCCTAAAACGGCCCTAATTGGGTTACGGAAACCCCTTTTGCCACCGCCGTCATGTTAGATTAACAGATGTCCAGAAGGGATTTCTCCTCGGAGCTACCACAGCTGACAGTCTTCGCCCCAGCCGCTGCCCTTCGTGGTACCGATTATTGGGTGTTTACCAGCCACCCTGCCCAAGGCGACGTTAATTAAGCATCGGATCATCCGAGAGAGGGCGAGGAAGAAACTAAAGCATCCTTTGTGTCCCCCTGTCTCGGAATATTCTTTTTAACTTTGAGGTAAGTTGCTGGCGATGTAAACGGATGCAGCTCGAGTCGGCTCCATGAGGCGGCGAGACTCGCGCTCCGGTGACGTAGCGAACCACGTGGTCCCAAAAGCGCGCGAGCGGATGTTACTTTCAGTGTCACCTTGGGTTGCGGATTGCTCAAGTTTGCTAACCGGTAATCGTGCACACGGATGGTGTTACCATCACTCCAGTGGTTCTGGAGATAATAATAATAATAAGAATAATAATAATAATAATAATAAAATAATATATAATCATAATGTGAGCTTAGCCTCTGGAGAAGACCCCCACCTCAAAGTTCCCACTTCTAAAGGCACGTAATATCTGTTCGAGCGCCTAACCATTTTGCCTTATTACCCTTTCCAGGGGGGGGGGATTAAGGATTTTCGGTCGGGCTGTTAGGGGGCAAACAAGCTCGTTAATTTCGAATCGACTGGTTTCAGAATGGCGGGGAATGGGACAACCGGAAACGAGCACAGCCCGCAGGCAGAGGTTATTAGGGATAATGGCGCCTGACTGGATCTGAGGACGACAGTAGGAAACGATTTGTCGAAACGTTGTAATAGCAAAGGGCAGTACGAAAACTTCCACTGTAATTTCCTTAATTCAACGATGTTTTAACCTGATTTTGGCCCCAACTAGAGGTCGAGACAAGGTTAAGCTTCCTGAAAAGGCTCATTTTTATTTTTAAAAAAAATCTCTACTAGCTTCATTCCACCACCCCTAAAAAAGGGGGGCTGCTTCACTGTATCCGCTGGGTCGTGGGCTGGCGAGTCCGCGCTGAACCAACGATGTAGCTGGTTTCGGTAATAAATACACGCGGTGGGTTGGTGTCGTTTATTCTGATATGTTGGAGACTGGCGCCCCCTGGGGAAAATCTTACCTACCCTGTTTTAAAAGTGGGAGCAACGCGCAAGTCTTGGGGTTCGTTGCCGACATTCTCGGCAAGCGTGTGGGGGTGAAGGAACGAGAACGACAAAAGCGCCTCCTGGCAGCGAAGAAGCGCAGTGACTTCTTCACTCGATGTTTCTCCTTTAATACTACAACCCGTTTGTTTTTGTTTTTTTGGGGTTTCGAGACGGGCCATCTCCCTCCGTACGTATATAACGTTTATTTTAGCATCAACTAAGGGAGGGAGAGAGAGAGACAAAATTAGTGCCCTATTTTCCCACATTTTTTTTCTTTCTTCCTTTCCGGTGTAACTCACGCACGTCGCTGACCTTCCAGATGCTACAGAGGGAATTCCGTACTTCATCATGTGACGGAGAGCCCGCCGCCGCCGCCGCACGGAGCTGCTGTACACGCCGGAGTTCTCTGATCTTGCGCCGTACCTCTAAACGTTAACCCCCTCGCCCGTCATCGTCTCCCCCCCCCACACACCACCTTTTTCTCCTCCTCCTCCTCCCCCCCCTCAAACACCAACCTTGCCGACCGATAACAGCGAGAAAGGTAAGTGGCTGCTTCGTTACTCGTCCGCTTCCTCGCGCCGAGAGCCCCGCCGCGTGCGCGAACAAGCGATAAAAATAGACCTGAGCGGTCTTCAAACACTCCCTTGTTGTCAGGCCTGCGGCATAATGTTATACCCCTTCCCACGTATATCCCAACAATAGCCGGGCTACGTGCGCATTCCAGCGCTTTATATTTGACTCACTGCGGCGCTCGCGCACGCGCACCCACCAGGCGTGACGTCACTTAACCTCCCACCCCCGCCGCCATTTTGTACGAACGTAACCGCCGCTGGCCACAGACAGACATATGGCGGGGAGGGGGGAGACACCGTCTAGAAAAAACAAAAAAAAAAAACCTGTCTCGTTCATCTTCGTTGCTCGCCATTACGTTTTTGTTTGCCATAGGGCGAAGTCAGTAGACGAGATTCCGCGTCTGACCTCTCAGCGAATTCGCGAGCTCCGAATTATTTTGATTTTTTTCCTGGTTCCTAACAAAAAGCGAAACAAAACGGCTCGCCAGCGCCCCCTCTCGGTGAATTGCCCTCGATTCGTCACCCCTGACTAAACAGCCGGGTGAGCAGGCGGGGGGGGGGTTAAGGTGGCGACATCCGCTCGTGTGAAAGGGATCCGCGCGGATGTGAAGAGGTTTGCGGTCTTAACAGGACGGCAGAGGTGGGGTTCGGCATTGCTGTCACGTGGATTCCTCGTTTTTGAAACCACGAATTTGTGATCATTTTAGATGGTTGGCGTTGCTTGACAGCGACATGAAGTGAGAGAGATCTTTCGTCTGAAATAACAGAGAGGGAGAGATATGACGTCAGTACGGAGACAGATATGATGTCAGTGCAGAGATAGATATGGCGTCAGTATGGAGATATATATGATGTCAATACGGAGACAGATATGATGTCAGTGCAGAGATATATATATGACGTCAGCACGGAGATAGATATGATGTCAGTGCAGAGATATATATGACGTCAGCACAGAAATAGATATGTCAGTACAGAGATATATATGACGTCAGTACAGAGATAGATATGACGTCAGTACGGAGATATATATGACGTCAGTACGGAGACAGATATGATGTCAGTGCAGAGATAGATATGGCGTCAGTACAGAGATATATATGACGTCAGCACGGAGATAGATATGATGTCAGTACGGAGATATATATGACGTCAGTACGGAGACAGATATGATGTCAGTGCAGAGATAGATATGGCGTCAGTACAGAGATATATATGATGTCAGTACGGAGACAGATATGATGTCAGTGCGGAGATATATATGACGTCAGCACGGAGATAGATATGATGTCAGTACACAGATATATATGACGTCAGTACGGAGATAGATATGACGCCAGTACGGAGATAGATATGACGTCAATACGGAGATAGATATGACGTCAGCACAGAAATAGATATAACGTCAGTACACAGAGATATATATATATATGACGTCAGTACAGAGATATATATGACGTCAGTACAGAGATATATATGACGTCAGTACGGAGATAGATATGACGTCAGTACGGAGATAGATATGACACCAGTACGGAGATAGATATGATATCAGTGCAGAGATATATATGACGCCAGTACGGAGATAAATATGACGCCAGTACGGAGATAGATATGACGTTAGTACGGAGATAGATATGACGTTAGTACGGAGATAGATATGACGTCAGTACAGAAATAGATATGCCGTCAGTACACAGAGATAGATATGACGTCAGCACAGAAATAGATATGACGTCAGTACACAGAGATATATATGACGTCAGTACAGAGATATATATGACGTCAGTACAGAGATATATATGACGTCAGTACGGAGATAGATATGACACCAGTACGGAGATAGATATGACACCAGTACGGAGATAGATATGACACCAGTACGGAGATAGATATGATATCAGTGCAGAGATATATATGACGCCAGTACGGAGATAAATATGACGTCAGTACGGAGATAAATATGACGCCAGTACGGAGATAGATATGACGTTAGTACGGAGATAGATATGACGTCAGTACAGAAATAGATATGACGCCAGTACCCACAGAGATATATATGACGTCAATACAGAGAAAATACATGATGTCCAGTTCTTTAGAATACGAAGTGACTTCCTGATATCCTGATGGCGAACTTGAGAAGTGATTTTATTTTAATTAATTAATTAATTTTTCGAGTGTATCCGCACTTTAGCTTTTTCATGGTCTCTTGTGATAGAGAGCCCCCCACCCACAACGCTGCTTATTAGTTTTTTTTTTCATTTTATAAAGAAGTAAAAGAAACAATTTACCAGCATCATATCCGCGCCTCTCGCTAACATAACAGTTTAGATAATCTTCTGTGATGATGCACAGTCCTGCGGGATGAAGAAGAAGAAAACGCGCAAAAGATGCGACAGCTCAGAAGCGAGGAAAGGTTTTGAGGGGAGGAGTTGCTAACGGAAGCGTGTATGCGGAGCGGGAAGTACTAAATTTGCGTCTTGGTTTCCGGAAATCACAAAATGGGGTCTCTTCCCAGTACAAGATCCGGATTAAATTTTAAAAGAAAAAGAATAAAAACAAATTCTTGAAAAAGGGGGAGAGTGATCATGTTTATCTTACACAATTAATCATCGCACGTGGACGATGCGCGCTATTTTATCATTAAATTAACTTCCGAAGGATGTTATCTTTGCCGACCTTTTAACCTTTCGACGACCGCCGCCGTTGCTGCCAGTTTCCTCTCATATTATCCTAGATATACAGTCGCTAATCTGCATCAGTGTCTGCTTATTCACGGCCGACCCGACCCCCTAACACGGCCCGGATTTTGCACCGTTCTCGCTCCAAGCCAGTCATCGCTTGATTTCCGGATCCTGTGGACGAACTGGGGGTTGGAAATAGATTTCTGGATCTTTATCCGTGAACTCCGGCTGCTTTGTTTGCAAACGAATATTTGGTTTGATGGATTCTGCGGTTAGCAGACGACTGCTCTCCTAACCCTAACTGAAAGCGCGAGATTTTTCTTCGGTTCTCTTGATGGATTCGCGGGCCCAAGAAAAATGCTTGGCGGCCCCGTGGTAGGGAGGGGACATTTTGTTGTCCCTCTATACAGGACTCTGTTTAGCCGTCGGAGGAAACCCCTACTATAGGAGGTTTGCCTAACCCGTATTGCCAAAGGGGGGCTCGACCGAGGCAGGTCAATACCCTCGCTCTTGGTTTGGAGGGTATGTCACGTGATAGGGAGGGGACATTTTGTTGTCCTGTCTGGGAGAGGCCTCTATACAGGACTCTGTTTAGCCGTCGGAGGAAACCCCTACTATAGGAGGTTTGCCTAACCCGTATCGCCAAAGGGGGGCTCGACCGAGGCAGGTCAATACCCTCGCTTTTGGTTTGGAGGGTATGTCACGTGATAGGGAGGGGACATTTTGTTGTCCTGTCTGGGAGAGGTCTCTCTACAGGACTCTGTTTAGCCGTCGGAGGAAACCCCTACTATAGGAGGTTTGCCTAACCCGTATCGCCAAAGGGGGGCTCGGCCGAGGCAGGTCAATACCCTCGTGGTCGACCAGCTTCCATACGGGTAGTAAAAGACTGCGCTGGTTAAGCGAAATCTGCTTAGCATTCTTACTGTAGTAGTTGGATTTTCAGCGCGATTCGGATAGATACCAGTGCGATTTAACAATTTTTTTTTTTTCAAGTACGCTACGAAGACCGGGTCTCGCGACGCGAGAGAAAACAGGCGGCAACCAGAACAAAAGTAAACAGAGTTTCCCCAGTCTCGCGCCCGTCCAGCAGGGAGCTTTAACCGTTTCCTGCCCACAGATCATCCATCAGCCCGCGTCCTGCTAAACGTCAGTATGTCTTCCTCGGTTAACGTCTGTGTATTTCCTGGATCCCTGACTTGTTTTTTTTTTTAATGACTCTCTTTTGTTCTGCGCCCGATCCCCCGTTTTTTTCGTTCCGCGTTGTTTTCGGTCGACGGCTTTTGAAAACTGGCGTAAATTAAAGGGGCGGTAACTGTGTCGGCGTGACGAAAGGACGAGCAATTCAAAATTAAAGTAATTGTTGCTTCCTTGGTGGGAGAGTCATCCTACATCCCCCTTTTTTGGGCTCGCGAAATACCAATGTAAGTATAATTTCCGCTCTGCGGAAGCCTGTTCCTCTCACGGGGCCCCCTTTAATATCCAGATTTATTCATAAATTTTGATCGAGAACAAGAGAGAGAGAGAGAGAGACGACAGTTTTGCTCTGAAAATTAAGCCATTTTAAATCTCGGGGAATATTTAATGCATAAGTATATCATTAGGAGATTCCTTTTGATCAAGACAAAAAGAAAAGTAACTTGTATTTTTTCACCAAAAGAAAAAGGAGGGGCCGAGGCAGACTGGTTTCGAACCCACGACCCGGCTACGACGAGACAAGACAGACGGTGAGCATGTACCGTTTAACGATCCGGCCTCCACCGAGTCAGACTTCTCTCCCTTTTAAAACACGTCATTTCGCTTTCATTTGCGGTAGAGCAACGACAGCCGCCCGACGTGAGAGAGACCTCCCGGGTCCTTGGGCCCCCCTTCCTCCCGGTGTCGGGTGGACCGGGCCGCTTGTCGACTCGACGAACATCAGTAACGAGGAGGACTCGACGGAGAACGGGCCACTTGTCTTTACGGGATGCAATGCCATTGACAGAGCCTCGTTCGGAAGTCCAACTCGCTCAACAACAACAACAACGACAGCCACTTGTACTGTTTAATTTGGCAGAGTTGGGGAAATGAACTTCAACCATTTGGTAATTTAATCCATGGTATTTAAAATTGACGAAGCACCAGCCGTCTGCAAGTTCATCTGATATGACTAATATTCTGTGGCATTAGGTGTTTCTATTTTTGGTCCGCTTTTGCAAAGTTATCTTTATTTAGATCTGGATAACGAGGCATAAGGGAAATCAGCTCTAGTTCTCCCTGAGTTACATCAGGATTAATGACATAAAACAAGTATTTTTTTTTTCTGTTTTTTAATTTTGTGTATTTTTTTTTAACGGCAAATAACGTTAAGCCAAAAGTCAAACGAACGCCTTCTCACCAGACCATAAGGCTTCCAAGAGGGAAAGAGAAAATGACATGGCAACCACAGCTTCTTCTAAAGCATAACCTTCCGTTCTAACCAGTCGTTTTTCAAGTTTGTGCTTGAAGATTACAATTTTTACTTTTATGATGAATACGTTTGACAGATTTCGGCGAATTTATATGACGTCAGGAAGAGAGAGAGAGAGAGAGAGAGAGATGATGATGATGATGATGATGATGTCGGTACAGACATAGAGAGAGAGGAGAGATGATGATGATGATGATGATGATGTCGGTACAGACATAGAGAGAGAGAGAGAGAGAGATGATGATGTCAGTACAGACAGAGAGAGAGAGAGAGAGAGAGAGATGATGATGTCGGTACAGACATAGAGAGAGAGAGAGAGAGAGAGAGATGATGATGATGTCGGTACAGACTAGAGAGAGAGAGAGAGAGAGAGGAGATGATGATGATGTCGGTACAGACATAGAGAGAGAGAGGGAGAGAGAGATTTTATCCTAGCTACAGTACTTGTTTGTTCTCTGGGAGAAAACCAGTCAGCACTGTCATCTCTGCAAGGGAACATCGGGAGGACACACGACATAATCATCTCCCCTGCCATCATCTCTAAGGGTTGGTTATTGGAGAGGCCGAAAAACGGGCAGCTCTCACTGACGTCATCTCTCTCCTTCCATTATCTATCCACAGACATCGCGTACTTTTTATTTTTTTTTAAATATTATTTTTAAAAGGGAAATTTCAAACTCCAGTCTGTGGTAATTCACCGTCGCAAGACGAGACAGCGATTAGGAATGAGATACAGATGAGCCCCGACCAAGGGGGTGGGGGTGGTGGTAAACAAACGCGTGAAACAATGCAACGATAGGCCAACAAACTGCGAAAGGGTTCAAAGGTGAAGACTGGCAAAACTCCCCGGATGATGGTCATCGCAGAAATATGAAGACCAAGTATGGCGACGGTTGAAAGGCTCTGCAGCTACGCTAAAAAAAAAAACAAAACAAACATGGATCCGACGTGACGTCATTTGCCTCCATTTACAGCAGGTGCGCGACGGTGGTCCAGAAGCTCGTTAAATACGCAGTATTAAAAACGGTTGAGGCAACAACAACAAAAAAAAGATTAATCTTATTATTTTATAGTTTGAGCAAAAGGGGTTTTTACGGAGACACCACAGAACCTAATAGGTGATTATTTATTTTTCTGTTGGGAGGGGGGGGAGAGGAGGAGGAGCTGGAACAGCGGCGCATATCCGCATTCTGCTAAAAATTTGCGATCGGTTTGTACGACTCCCATCGATCTGGCAGAAGGTTGCCAAGTTTTTATGCGTCGAGTACTTCTCCCATTAACCTTTGAACCTGTGACCCCCCCGACCTGTGACCACCCCCCCCCCCCGGGCCGGCCGCACGCACGCACGCACTGCTGCAGCCTCTTCCTGCGCAGTCTCCGTCCAAATTTAATGCCTAACCCGCTGGAAAGATGAGCTTCACGGAACAAACTTTGCACTCACTGCTCCCCTCCCCACTTTTCTTTCTTTCTTTCTTTTCCTTTTTATTTTTTGCTGTCGTTCTGCGGAAATTAAAATGTCCAATAATTAGCATTAATCGAGTTAATTAGTTAATTAGCGGGTCGTCTTTGATGTCATTTTAGCAGTCTTTTCCAAACCGAGCATCGCAGGTCGTTTGGTTCGGTGCCCGCTTTGTAGTAGGCGTCTGCCGGTGCGAACCTCGCCCCCTGTTTTCTAAAAGAACCCCCATAAACTGTTCGAGAGATCGTTTTAATCGATCATCCCCTCGCGGGACCAGTGCGAGCCCGCATAACCGGTGTATTTATGGCCGCGTGCCTCATTAATGCGCTCCGACGATACTTTAAGGTGGTTGTTGTTGTTGTTGTTGGGTCCCCCTCCCCAATCCTAAGTAATGGATGTTTCTGCGCAGCAGGTTCAGCGGGGCCGCCAGTGCCGTTCCCTCCTCTTTAGCCAAATCCCGGCACGTTATCAATCTTCCCGTCCCAACTGACCACGTCAGCTATTGCTAATCCCTGTAAAGCTGTGCGGTTAATACGTTCGCTTTGCGTCTGCGGGTAATACGCGCTGCGCTTCTAGATTTGGTACCGTGAAGCTAATCCAGCCCCACCCGTTATGTTACTTCCGCTTCAAAGGGAGGTTAGTGACAGAGTTGTCGGTCCAGTAGCCTTATTTTCAGGGGGTTCGAGTACCATCATTAAAGTCGTCGGTGCTGCTGCCACGTTTTTGCCGGGTCACGTTCCGTTGTGTTACTCCTGAAGTGAAATTGTCAGCCCCCCCCAATAATTCATCCAGCAACTCCCAGCCTCCAGGGAAAGATGATGATAACCAGAGGTTAATATACCGGACTGCTATATTTGGAGGCCCGAATGACCTATGTCTTGGGACAGCCTACCTATGAAACAGTCTTGGCCACTGACACCTGATGGATGCGCACCCTTCATCCTTCCTCTTTCAAACGTCGTAATATCCCCGCCTTCCCCTATACAGTCGACCCCCGCGTAATCGCGGTTCGGCATTCGCAGCCCCGGTTATTCGCGGAATTTTCCTTAGAACCTAACCAATAATTGTTCATGGAAACCACCCGCATATTCGCGGAATCGCAAATATCTTCCGCGATTTTTTATGGCTTTTTTCGTGGCGATATATATTTTTTCACGCTTTTTAACGCTAAATTATTAATAACAATATAATTTATTAATTTTGTAATATAAATACTAACGTAAATTCAGCAAAATATCAATATAAAATAAACGCTATTGGCTGGAGGTTTGAAAGTAGCCAATCAGAGAGCGTTATTCATTTCTCCTCGCTGCTGATTGGCTGCTGCCCACGAGGCGCTGTCTCAGGCAGATGCAGCCCCGCATCATCCCAGTTTACTGCAGGTAGCTATCTCGAGTGTTTCACTGAGTGTTGTATTTTTTATTAAATTATTATTATATATTTACTTATATATTTTTATTATATTTTACGTTATATTTTGACGTTTATAGGCATTTTTATTGACCACGTCCAATATTCGCGGTTTTTCACTCTTCGCAGGTGCTCAAGGGACGTAACCCACGCGAATACCGGGGGACAACTGTAATATACCTGTTAGACTGACTGCATACGCGCCTGTTCCGAGTCGTATATAGTACTGCGGGAATTACCTGCCACGCCACATCACGAGATCAACCCTTAATTTGCATCTGAATCTCAGATCGGACCAAAGTCCGAAAAGGGAGCGTTAGTCCTAATGAAAGGGCTGGCCAGTGGATACCTCAGCGACGTTCTAAAACAACGGAAATCTGTTGCCGCGTGTATTATTTTTTTTAAGAAAAAGTTGTTTTATGCAGTAACAAAAGCAGAGAAAAAACAAGTTTTTTCCTGTTAGATCTAAGCCTCCGATAGAAGGGAGGTCAGGACATTTAATCGAATTCATCACTCCATATGGATGACGACAGCATGGGTTTGTCGACTGGTGGTAGTGGCAGGTGGTCAGTAATTATCCTCCTCCATCTACATCGGATACGAAGACTAAAAAGGTGGGGGGGACAAACTCCGGTTGATGAATTGAATAGCAAAATAAATTCCAAGAAGTAATCTTTGCTCGGCAGCCTAACAAAGAGCCAGAGAATGAACGGGTAACAGCGACAACGACGACAAGTAATTTCTTTTTTCGTGTTCCTAATAGAAGCTTTGTGCTTTGACATAAAAAGATCCCCGACGGTTGATTTTCGGTGTCTCATAGGAAGGGAGCCCGCGTAAGTCGGGTTTCCGAAAAGTCTGTTATCGTTGTTGAGCCGGATTCCTTCCTTTGTCAGTTATCTATAGGTTTCCGAAAATTTTGGCTGTTGCCCCACTGGTGTTGGTCATTGATGTGCAGAAAGGGACATTTCCGTTTCTCTCATTTGCCATTTTACTTTAACCTCGAAAACTAAGGCTAGTAGCATCGTCCCTCAGGCACCGCTGGCTGGAAGTACAGAAACCGATTTCGATCATTTATTGATTTCAGTTCTGAGAACGCCTTGATTTTTGGAATCAGCCCTTGATTCAAGTGCGACTTCGCTTAGACTCTACTGCAGCAGTATAATGTTTTCGCAGAGTCTACTTTGTATATCGGGGCAAACAGCTTGGAACTGCAGAGTCCATTGACTGTTAGCAATGTAAACAAATAGGTGAGAATCCACTGTGTCCGTTTGCCGTTAAGAGAAACAGGTGAGAATCTCCTGTGTTAATCGACTTAACAAAAGGTTAGAATATTTCGTGTTGGAACAAACTAATTAGTATCTAAAATAAAGCTAACAGCAGAATTGAGGAGAAATGTCACTTTGTCGCTGCATAGACATTTTTTTTTTGTTGTCTTTTTACGTTTGTGTAAATTCTATCTACAACAAACTGCATTGGAAATACACAAGCAGCGCATTGAGAACGTGTACAAGTAGGAGGAATGTGTTATTAGTAATAACAAACTAAGTAATTCACCAACTCGAGGAGGGAATTTCAGGTTTATTGTTTTAAGTGACTTGAGCTGATTAATGGGGACAGTTCTTTTGTTCCTATTTCACTGCATATCACCGGCAGGTAACTTGTTCCTACTCGGGAGTATTAAATTGCAGTCTTGGATTAATGTGTTAAAGCCTGTAATCGCCTAAGGCGACTTTCCTTTCTTAAATAATTCTGAAAGGCGAAAGGGTTAACTTTCAACAGATTTTGGCAAAAGAAATCGACTGTTTCCACACATGCGAAGGGGAATGGGACGGGTTAAGTCTCAGTAAGGTGGTCCTTGAAAGCAGCTCTCCTTCACTCAGCTCTGTCCAGCCTCCCGTCTGGCCGTGTATCAAACGTGCGATGCTGAGCTCGCGCCTACACCACACAGCTTCAGCTGCTGCGCTTCCAGCTAGCATCTTCCCCGGACACCCTTAGTTACGTCCTACCACCGACGATTTCGACTCTTTCCAGGAGTAATCAATCTCTCTCTCTCGTACTGACATCATCTCTGTACTGACGTCATCTCTCTCTCTCTCTCTCTCTCTCTCTCTCTCTCTCTCTCTCTCTGTATCTCTCTCTCTCTCGTAATGAAGCATAAAAGGTAAATGGTAAAAATTTCGGAGAAGTTAGCGTAATTAATTTTGTGACGGAGCCTACAAACAACCCCAGCGAACGGTTCAGAGCCTACCTATGCCCAGCTGGGCGAGGCAAGGTTACCCAGGTGGAAGAAGTGGACAAGGTGACTTTTGGACAGAACGGCCCATAGTCTCAACGCAGCCCTTAGCGAGCCATTATAGCAGTTACCAAAAGTCAGTAGACCAGGGAACATCGCGATGAGACTCGCGGAACATTATCATTCTGCTTGGTTTTATTTCCTCCTTAACCCTTCCCGCCGTTTGGCCTGTCGGCCTCACTGCTCTTCTCCTCTGCGGTGAAGGGTTAACAGGTCCGTCTCGAGACTTCTCCTGGCAGGTGCGCTTGTACTTTATCGTGTCACGTGAGTCTAACCTAATGGCGGCGCACAAACGGCCGGCCTCCGGCGGGACCTGGTTGTAAACCTCTCCCCCTTTGTAAACAACACACCTCCCTTTTTTTTTCCTTCTATCTTTTAACAAATATATATCTCATAAGGTCTCCCATTGCGGTCACTGATATGAAAGCAAAAGCTTTCAGGAATCCCTATTGTGCGTCAGTCATCGGCCTGACCGACCACAATGCAAAGTCCAGCTGCCATCAAAGCTCCGGTCACGAGACTGACCGAGGAGGCCGCCGGCCACGCGCGGCGAAGCTTGACCCTTGACCCCTAAACCCCCCCCACCCCCGGGTAACGGTGATGTCATCGCGAGATAAGAGATCGACCGGGCGAGGAGCGTTAGCGCTCTGCCATGGCTAACAGACACCCCCTCTCCTGCGTCGGAGGGTATAGGTAGGGGACGACGGGCAGGGCAGGGCTCGAGCACTTTCACTTTTGTCAGAGGGTTCAGAACCAATCGACACCGCGTAGAAAGCTGAACTCTATTGCGTTGGGGAGGGGGGGGAAACTGGAGTACCCGGAATAAGGGATCACGGGCCAGCCGGATCGAAACCCCTCCGTATGCTGAACCGATCTAGATTTAAACCAGACTGGTTTTATCCGGACTGACGTCGCATCTGCGCCCCTGTTGCGTTAATAAAGCTTTGTTCAGGTAGATTGCTCCATGTATTTCTTGTAATTTAGGGAAGTGATTGTTGGGTTTTGTTTGATACCGTCGAAAGTGTCACTACCACACTACCTATATCTGTATGTACTGTATATTTTCTCTATTCTTTTGTAAGTCGCGACTGATCTTCGAACAAAGGTCCGCTTAACTACTTCCTTCTTCCTGTCTCCTCGCTGAGCTTCAAGTGTTGCCTGGTCTTGGGGCGGAAGGCGACGGAGATATCTAATCCGCACATTTCACCGGATTAAAGCAGCCGTTACCCGGTCTTAAACGACTGCAGTGCAGTTCTTAACGACCCCCCCCCCACACCACACACCCGGGGGTATTTTTTTACGTAAGGCTTAACACGAATATTAATATTCTTCGTGTGTAACGTCACGGGAGTCAGCGCTAGGTCACGTGGGCCGGTTTGAAGGGTGCGAGACGGAATATCTCTCAACCGTCGCACCGTGTCTGTCCCCTCTATCCCTGAGGTATCTCAGCGGGTAACGTCGCTGGACCCTATACTCCTGAACCAGGAGCTTGGAAGAATGGACGAGCAAAAACCACTGGTCTGTTCGTAGGAGATGGCCGGCTGGGCTGGGATGAGTCAGAGCGGGTGCGCGAGTCCGGGCACAATAACGTGTCTCTACCAAGACCGATAAGGGCCCGGGTGCCGCTGTGTCACCAGCGACCGAATGTCATTACCTGGTCGGTGAACGGCCGAAAAGGCGAACTCGTAACCGACACAAACAAATGAATAAATAAATATATCTGCTGAATCCGGGGATACGAAACTGTCCTCACAAATATCTCGGTTCGGAGTGTTCCAGGTTAATTCTGAGGTCAGTATCGCGCATTAAGAGGAAGCTGAGTTGCTTATTTGGCATTCATCGCTTACTCGGTCCTTATCGATTCGTCTCCGGCCTCAGCTCTGTGGGAATACGAGAAATGGGTTTCCATTCTGCAGCTATCGATTTGTCAATAATATGTCAAGGTTGTTTAGAAATCTTACCATTTGTTTGAATTGCGCATTAGCTGCACCGAAACAGCCAACTTCATTACTGTGGGCCTTTTTCTTCTTCTTCGGCCATGGCCGAATCAGCGCGAGAGACGTAGTGCGTGCCGCCTGGCCTCGCTCTTCGCAGGAACAGAACTAAAGCAAACAATTGAAAGTAGTCAGTCATTAATGGGTTAAATCTTAATAGTAACCGTTTATACGGGACAGTCCAGCACTGTTCTTTAACGTGGTCGGAGTATTATGGACGGTACACACACGCTGGGGTTTTACAATTATGAGTTCACCGTACGAACACTATTATCTCCCTTCTCACAGTACGAACACTATTATCTCCCTTCTCACCATACGAACACTATTATCTCCCTTTTCAACACTTTATTGTTAATGAAAATGTATTATGGCAGTATGTAGCTGAAACTTCATGCAGTAAACATTGCGTATTGCACAGTGTGTATCCTTGGCTATCCCCATAAATGAACGTATACGACCGAAATTTACATACCTAAGGTGTGATCACGCATACATTCGACTCCAGGTGGGAAGATAAATAATCAGTGGGGGGCACTGTCACCGGGCTGGAAACGGCAGATTCAGCAGTGGCTGGATCTGTAGACAGTGTGTATCACGAGGTTCACGGAGAGGCGAGTGAGAGAGAGTCTTCCGCAGCGAAACGAGCGGGGGACACTTGTCGGCAGTCACCCTCAGGATCATCTTACTGATTTCACCCGTGTGATAGAAGTGAGCCAAAGAATGGTCCGAAACCATTCCCACCGGACTTTGCCGCAGAGGATGTACAGAAAGTGGGCACGACACACACCCGGCCAAATTCTCAAGAACCGGCGGCGTTGCGTGCTCTGCCTGGTGATGAGTCCTAGCTTCAGTAATTCAGCTCTGAAGGTGGCGGGTACCCGGATTTTGAGAAAACCCAACAGTTCCGCCCCGTGGTTTCAGCAACACATCACCTTCTGAATGTTGGCGCTCGCTGCAGCTCTCGTGTGACTGCAGGGTTAGGGTTAGAGTTCTTATATGAATCTAATCGGACACCTTTTGGAAGGTTCGATCGAATTCACACATTCACTCTATTGCTCGCCTTTATTATTCTCTCTCTCTTTTTTTTTCGATTTCCGCAACAACTTTCATATCATAACAGCATAAGGTTTGCGACTCATTATTGCAGGGCACCACGTGTAGATCTGTGCACACGGGGGGGGGGGGCGGAACCAAAAGTTATGAGCTCTAATTAATTACGGGAAATCGGGTAGTTGAACAAACCTGTCGTTTTATCCACACAATATAATGCTACTACCTCCTTCTCATCAACCCCCGGTAGAATCGTTGTTTACTCCACTGATGGCAGGACAGCGTGGTAACCTTCGCTGATGTAGTCCTCCGTGAATGGTACTGAAGCAAGTAAATACCGAAACAGAATCGATCACAAGATGCAAGCCATGAAGGAAATATTCCAGCGAAGCTATAGAATGTGTCTTGGGGGTGGGAGGGAGTCGGGCCAGCTATGGAAGGGAGCTTGACGCTGAAGACGGCGGGGAGTTCTGTGGAATCCGGCAACGGAACAGGTGTGGACGGACCGGACCGGCTGGTTAGGGTTAGGGTTAGGGTTAGTTCCAGCGATGGGCGAGAGAGTCTTATCCGAATAACGGTTGTGCCGTACTCAACAGGAGCTTGTCACCTCCAGTCAGACTCATCGCGCGCACCTGACTTTAATGGGGGAGCGGTCGCGTTAAAAATAACAGATCGGAATTATAAACAGACACGCGAACCCGAGCCGTGCGTTATTCCGTGGTCTCCTCCTCACAGTGTAAGCGGTTCGCCCGCCGCTCCGACTCTATCTGGTCGAGTTGTCTGCCCTTGGCCGTGCTAATTAGCCCGTGGAAGGAAGCACCGCGGACTCTTCAACTCTCATCTCGTTCGTCCGGTGGCATCAGGTCATGTGACCCTCGCGAGTCCGGAACCGATCGAGTCCTCCTCCAACTGTCTGACGAAGGCGGCGGCGGCGTCTGGAGGTCAGGTTGAGGGGAGGGGAGGGGAGGGCGCGGACGTCAGCAAGCCGCGCGCGCGCGCGCGCGCAGGGAGAGATGGGATCTTATCTGCCCTGCCACCGGTGGTGAGGCGGCGGCCGGATTTACGGAACAGCTGTGGAATTACGAGAAACCTGTCAAGGACGGCTCCGGGTTGGGGGGGCCGGGCGGCGGACCGCACGATGCTCGTTAGGTAAGTGAGAGAGTCCCGGGGGTCGGGGGTCGGTCGGAGTTTCCGCCAGCCGCCTTTGCTCGCTTCTGATTAGGCAGATGACATTTGTTTCGAAGGACACGGCCGGCCTGGGAGCAGCTGCCCAGCCGAATCCCCCTCTACGGACGGTTGGGTGGAGTCCCGATCGGGGTTCCCGTCAGGCGGTATGCCATTCTAACCCCAATCTCCCCCCCCCAACCACACACACACACACGGTTTTTATCCTTGCCGCGCATTTTTTTATTTTTAAATATTCGTCTCACATCGAATTTAAAATGTTCTCCCCCCCCGGCTAGGAATTAAATCGGGTATTTACAATTATCATTGTTCGGGTGTCCTCCTACCCGACCCCACCCGACCCCTGCCGCTTCAGACCGTCGTTTACTGCGGGACACCCGGAGACAGGACAGTTACATTCGGTAAACCGGTGGATGGGGAGACTGATTTAGTTAAACTTCGTCGATTGTTAATTTGTAATAACTTAATTATTTACCATCTCGGGGTGGTTTTTTTTTTTTTTTTCTTGACAAGCAGAAGCCCATTACCGATGATGTGCTACCGTGTGTAGTTCGTGGAAACCAAATCAGTTCTCTCCCTCCCTTTCCTTCTCCCTCTCCATCTCCTCTCTCTCTCGCTCTCTCTCGCTCTCTCTCTCTCTCTCTCTCTCTCTCTCTCTCTCTCCCCTCTCCTCTCTCTCTCTCCCTCCCTCTCTCTCTCTCTCTCTCCCATCTCCTTCTCTCTCTCTCTCTCTCTCCTCTCTCTCTCTCTCTCTCCTCTCTCTCTCTCTCTCCTCTCATCTCTCTCTCTCTCTCTCTCTCCATCCGCTCTCTCTCTCTCTCTCTCTCTCTCTCTCTCTCTCATCTCCTCTCCTCTCTTCTCTCTCCATCTCTCTCTCTCTCTCTCTCTCTCGAAGTGTAGCCGATCGGTTCACACGTTTAGTTACACCGGCCAAGGGGTATATTATCCGAGCTGAAAGACTCGAGAGTAAACAATAAAACTAAGGGAAATTTCGAGGGTTTCAGGCCGAGGTAACTCGGAGTTTTAAAAAAAAAAAGGTTGGGGCGGGGACAAATTACTTCTCGTTTTACTTCTATTCGATTTGGACGAGATTTTGTGTTTTTTTGTTGTTGTTGTCTTTGTTTCGAATGAAATAACCAGGATCTGATTCCCAGCTAATCGGTGGGTGGGGGTGGAGAGGCTATCTATCAGCTGTGATTCAGAGGGGGCGGGGGCGGCTGGTCCTGAAGTCACTGGACCCTTCGTTTATTAACGACATCGATCGGACGACGGTCTGGTAAGCTCTCTGGAGGCTCCACACGGGGGCGATCGTCTCCGGGCAGCAGCAGCACCCGCCCCCTCCCCGGCCCCCTCACCCGACTTCGTAACTACCGTTATTCAGGTTCTCATCGCGCGTATTGGCTGGCAGATCCGGCGTGAAGCGATATCTGCCCGATCTCGTTGCCGGATTAGCACCAGTCTGATGTCGGGTTGCATTCACAGACACGCGCGCGCGCGAGCACTCAGATCGTCGCATAATCTCGGCGGGCGGGCAAGGTGGGGGGGGGGAGACCGAATCCGGGTGTCTTTAATTACGTGACGCCCAGCCAGGGGTGGGTGGCGGCACAGATTCTCCCGATCGTTTCTCTGGGTGATGCGCGAACGCCGTTGGTCCGATCACCAAAGGACCGCAACAAAGGGAAATGCATCCCTGACGCGCTGTCTCCCGCCGTCACGTGTTCCAGTTGTTCGATTCCCGAGAGTTTTCTCTGATGACATCAGTATGCGGATTTGTGGGTCACTACACCCCGCACGGGGTCACGCTTATTCTAGGCCAGTGGGTCTCATCGCTATCTCCCCGCCTTTCCTATAAACTGTTCCTTTTCTACTCATTTCATTTCTTTTCAAATATCAGGTGTTCGTTTTTTTTTTTTTTTTTACTACAGATACGAGGTAAATATTCATCTCTCTCTCTCTCTCTCTCATTTTAGACAAAATGTACTGTTGTTGGAAAATACACCTTTCACCCGGTAAAGCTAATTATCATGCTTTGATATGTATCAGGCCAATGCACCGAATAAACCTTTTCAGTGCAGTCCGTAACCGTCTTGTGAAGATGCGAGAACAAAGTAAGGTATTACCGTGTATCACCCGGGGTGACCCCCAATAACTTTTAGATCCGCATTACTCTGCACAATTTGAGTTATAGGCGCTGTTACGACAAATACACTTCTCGTTAGAATAATTACCCTTGGCAACGACAAATCTCCAGCCCTACATATTCACCATGACGAGTGTATTGGCAAAATCCACAGCCAGTTCAACACTAAGTAGCGGTGGCTGGTGTAAGGGAGGAGGATTAAGCTAAACATATTATTCCGTTGATGCCAGAATTTGGTTGCCACATATGAATCTGCTTTTGTAGTTTAATGCTTTTAAAAATATGAGTAAATAATTATTGACGTCATATCTCTCTGTACTGACGTCATATATCTCTAACGGTGACGTCATATATCTAGTATTGACGGCATATCTCTCTGTACTGACGGCATATATCTCTAACGGTGACGTCATATATCTCTAACGGTGACGTTATATTTCTCTGTACTGACGCCACATATCTCAGTATTGACGTCATATCTCTCTGTACTGACGTCATATATCTCTAACTGTGACGTCATATATCTAATATTGACGTCATGTATCTCTAACGGTGACGTCATATATCTCTGTACTGACGCCATATTCTCTGTACTGACGTCACACCTCAGTATTAACGTCATATCTCTCTGTACTGACGTCATATCTCTCTGTATTGACGTCATATCTTTCTGTACTGTCTCTCTCTCTCTCTCTCTCTCTCTCTCTCTCTCTCTCTCTCTCTCTCTCTCTCTTCTCTCTCTACTTGTAAAACTATAAACTGTCAGACTTTTTCACTAAAAGAATCACTGAAATATATAAAACTGTACATTTAATTCTTGTAAATGTGTCACTGCAAAAAACAAATTTGCCTTGCGAACAATCGGAGTTTTTTTTTTTTTTTCTTGGTTATTCAAAAATATTTCCATACATTAAATTTGCTGAAATTGTGATAAAATAATAAGTCTAGAAAACACCAATTTCTATAAATATTGTTAGGCCCGATGCCTAATTTGTGAACGTGTTTTTTTTTTCTTTTCTCCATAAAAGATCATTTAAGTGCGTTTAACCTGCGAAAATTTAATAGCATCTTATTTTCACCAAATTATCTTGAAGAAAAAACTTTTTGTGTTTGTGTGTGTGTGTTTGTTTTGTCTGTGACTACTTAAATTACTTTGTATTAATCTTTTTTTTTAAGGAAACCAGTTTTGATCATTATTTAAATATCTCTAAATCCGTTGCAGGTAATAATAATAATGAGTTAGTGATGATTATACTCGATTGGAGAAAGAAACCTGCATAGAGGATGAGAAACGTTATCTCCTGTCTTAAAGGGCGGGTCTTGTCATTCTTCGTAACTTAAAATCATGGAGAAAACATTTATGATGTCATATTCCCCAGCATCTTATTTTTATCGGACCGGAAGCGACGTCACAGGATCTTCCAGAGACTTATGATGCCACTGCATAACGGCCACGGCACGTGTTCTAGTGCGACTCGCGTGCTTTTAGTCGGCGAGTACCTGCCAAATCAATTGTTTATTCCGCCCGGTCGCCGTGCTGTCTGAACAACCCTTTTAGACTGCCAGCTAGTTTATGTATTGGTATGGGTGCATGCATGAATTCAGAAAACGGAATCCCTTTTACTTGTCTTCTGAGACGGATTCCTGTGTGCTGTTGAGATGCAAACAGGGATAATGTAGATAAAATGGCATCTGGCGTCATAAGAATCTAGAGCGGGCTGCAGATACCTTTTAAATTCCTTTAAAACCTAGTTTACGCTTACCAGAATCGAACTCGTGCCACTAATGCAGCAATATATATATATGTGTGTGTGTATATAAGATTTGACCAAAAAACTAGTATTCTACTAGTGTGTGTACGTCCTTTCCTGTTGCCTTTCGAGTACAATTAAGGAACAGTGGCATGAAACCCTAAGGAGGCGGCCATCGGGCGGCGGAGCTGTGGGATGAAACCTCCACACCTGAGAACGCAGAAATCTGCTACAGTTCATAAGTCGACTTTTGGGGTGTATCAAGTTTTCTCGCCAATTACTTACGACTGTTCGTGGGCGCTCTGCGCTTTTAAGCCACATACATGCAAACCGAACCGGCTGTCCTAACTACCGTGAATGGCGGGCGGTGTTCTTCGTACTCTCGCGGGTGTTTGAAAGAAAGTCAAGTTCGCGTTAATTAGCAAATAATCCACGTTCTTGCGTTTACAGCCTCTTCGGTTGTCCCAATTTATACTTGGCAGACAACCAGACCTAATTAAAGCCTTCGAACGTGGAACCAGAAACATCTCCGTACGTCATCAAGAGAGTCTCCATAGACGGAAGTCAGCTGATCTCGCAGCCACCCTGCGCCATTGACTTCGTCAGTCAGCGCGCGCTGTGCAGCTGAACTTAACCTTACTAAATGCACCGTTGGACCTGACTACTTGCATAGATAGATAAACTACTGTTTTTTAAAATTCTGTCTTTGCCGTTTCCTTCTTCATACTCCTATCCATCACCCCCCCCCCCCGCGCGCCAACCCTGACAGCTGTTCCGGAGTCTTGCAAAATGTGCTTAGCATCTATTTTCCTGGAATTACCGTAGTGTGCTTTCTCGTCGGGGTGGCGGCCTTTGTTTTCGTCGGGTCTGGGGCCGATTTTATTTTTATTGAGCCAGTAGCGTGGTTCAGCTTTGATTCGATCCCCCCCACACACACACCACTCCTGTTTGTTAGTCACTGAGGTCGGAACACATCGTGCCATGTTCAGACCTTGCATCTCGGCGCTCGGCCAGTGTTCCGGGTCAAGCCATATAACTTCCGCTCTCCAGAATTCTCAGGCAGTCCGACGACGATGATAAAGGCGAGATTGTTTGTTTGTTTTTTTTTTTTTTTAATTTTGTTTGCAGCGTTATTAGAATCACGTGTTAAGGATAACAACAGGACGGGAGGGAATAGTGGACGTGTACGCGGTCTATACAGACCTGTATAAGCCGCCTTTGTTTGGGCCGAGCTGTAGACCTGCGAGCCGCGGCACCGCTGGTGCTATCGTTGTTCATTAGAAGAAAAAAATTAACCCTTTTAACGGCGACTTAAACTACGGTAAGTAAAATGCGGACTTTTGATGTTTTCTTTTAAAAAAACAAACATAAGAAAGAAAGAATGATGCGTATGTTTAACTTGAAAAACACTGTCTTTGTAAAAAAAAAAAAAAAACGTTTTTTAAAGGAAATTGTACTGAGAATTCTGTGTGGACCCCGTTTTTGTTCGCATACCAGCAACAGGAAAAGAAACCCCTGGAGGGGAGGGGGTTGGGATTTCGCTTTTCTGACCTTTACATTTCCGTAGCGCGGCTGGCCCCCGCTGTATCGCCGTGCTGTGGGAAAGTACACAGAGAATGGCTCTTGTGGTGTGCTTCTAGTCCTGTGACCCGCGCGGATTTCAGTTTCCAAACCCTGGATTAAAGATACAGCCGCCTGGTACCATCCACAAGGAATAGTGAGCGCAAATCAATAACCCTGAGCGCGTGAGAACTGCTGGTTATGGCGACGGGGATCGATCATCGAAACGTAGTCCTAGACCGAGCTGACAGAGCATCGTGAGAACGTGTTGGCCGTCGTGATTCACTCGATTAAACCGGGTAGCCATCGGTCACAGGGCGCGGTAAAAATATACACCCTGAAAATCAACAACAACAAAAACTGATGACCGTGTGAAAAATATCGATTGGTTTGAAACTTCTAGATATTTTTGGCCCGGGTTTTGGGCGGTTTCATTGACGAGAAAGAACAAACACACTGCTCCAACTTTCTCCGTCGAGAGTGAAGGCGGATTGGTTTTATCTGACCACGTGGTCTACGTCACGTGAACAGAACTTATTATCAGATCCGCGCGAGGAAGAGAAAAACCGGCTGGTGGGGTTGGTGGGGTCATTTATGGGGCTGGATTTCTTAAACTGGGTTTAATTCTGGAACTGTACTAATCAAAGGGGCGTCGTGCTTGTTGATTTACTGTTCTAATTCTCTTTTTCTATTATTTTTTTAACGGGTACTACCTGGTCAGTGGGTTTGAAATCGACGCCGCGGTAAACCGGCTAGGGGTTGCATCCTTCCTCCACATTGCTTAGCTTCCATTCTGTCATTTGTCATCCCACCCCGGTCCTCCCCTTTTCTTTTACTGAAGGGGCTACGTAATCGTCAGTACATAGAGTGATGACATCAGTACAGAGAGAGAGATGATGATGACGTCAATACAGAGAAAGATATGACGTCAGTACAGAGAGATATGACGTCATCACAGAGAAGAGAGGTATGACGTCAGTACACAGAGATATGACGCCAATACAGAGAAAGATATGACGTCAGTACAGAGATATGACGCCAGTACACAGAGATATGACGTCAACACAGAGAAGAGAGGTATGACGTCAGTACACAGAGAGATATGACGCCAATACAGAGAAAGATATGACGTCATTACAGAGATATGACGCCGTACACAGAGATATAACGTCAGTACACAGAGAGATATGACGTCAACACAGAGAAGAGAGATATGACGTCAGTACACAGAGAGATATGACCTCAGTACAGAGAGAGAGTGCGTGTGCGTGCGTGGCTGCGGTCCTGCTGCTATTTCGGCGCCGATGTAAAATCGAGCTGTATTACTAACGTCCTGCGTTTCCTTTCCCATGAAAGCGAATCCGACGCCAGACAAATAGGCAGCTCCTCCGTGCTCTTCTCGGATTATGAGGCATCCGAGTGTTACCGTCAGGCGAGGGAGCCATTAGCATTATAGAATGTTCAGGTTTTATTTCCATTGCTAGTTTTGCGTGGAAATGAACGGGGGTAACCGATAATTTCCCTGGTAGCGGAGAAATGCGCAGCTTTATTATTATTTTGATCGGCTCTCTTGTCATCGATGCTTTGCGCTTCAGCTTGGCGATGGAAAGATGTTTCGGCGGCTTTCGATTTATCCATATTGAACTATTGCCAGAATAAAGGACGGTGGGGGAATTCGCTTCGTACTGAAACACGAGACAAAGTAAAAGAGAAAAACTGAGGCACAGTTGAAAATTTTGGCGACATTAAGATGGAGGAGGATCGGCGTCGGCGAGTAGACGTCTTCCGTTCTACGTTCGCCGGAACCGTGGCCGTCTTCGGAGATAAAACCGGGATGGAAGGCAGCGGCGGTCGGCTCGTGTCACCTGGTTCAGGAAATCGAACGCGGGAAGGGTGTGGGTTAACCCTATCACACACCGCGTACATCGGTGTTCTCGAATTCTGCACGTGCACCGTCTTAAACTATAGCGGAGGGCCAACCCCGTGGTTGTTCACGCGACTAAAAGCTGGACGTTACAGTTTAAAAGTTCTTTTTTAAAAAAAAACGAAAACAACAACAGAAATCCACGCATACGATGACCAATAAATAACTCGTGATCGGCTTAGCGGTAGAACTACCAGACGATTCGTCTTTCTTCACGCCATATTTCTCATATTCTGTGCCTCGTATTTTTAATTCGCTTCAGTTAACCTTGAAAATGGTATCCTGGAGTTTATACATCTGCCCGTATCTGGTTGACAGGGTTGTCATCTAAGGCTCCCGCGATAATCTGGTTACAGTTGGTTGGGCTTACAAGAACGAAAAGTAATGTTTTAATATCTCTCTCTCTCTCTTTTTCTCTCTACTGACGTCACATCTATGTACTGACGTCATCTCTCTGTACTGACGTCACATCTCTGTACTGACGTCACATCTCTGTACTGACGTCACATCTCTCTCTCTCTTCCATTGTATTTTTTTAACTTGGATATTTCGTCCCTGAGCCACGAGGATAGAGCGGATAAATCACGGATACCGGAGACATCACTGTTCTTTTAAATCTTATTCGTTTCACTGAAATTTACATAAATTTTCACTCTGTCATATTTCCTGACAGATCTATAACGATTATTAAAATGTTTGTTGTCTGGATAACTGTCGATGTTGCGTAGCGGACATCGGGCGGGGTAGAAGGGTCGGGGACAAGGAAAGTTGGGAGGGTGGACTCAGTTTTGTTGTTAATAACCCAAGTAGTCTCTTCTGCTAAACCCGTTCGCTCTGTCTGGTCGTTTTCAGTTCCTGCGACGACAGATGCAGGCGACCGAAAAACCCGGCTGAGAACCATTCGGTGCACAACGAGGTTGATACGCTCCAGAATTTCGTTCCAAATTTTGAATTGAAGCTACGTGTATCTTTTCTGGCCCGGTTTCCACGCGGACAGATAGATTTATGCGAGCCCGAGCTGCTGTGGCCCCGCCCCCCGTCTTCTGCGTGACCGTCGATCTTGCAGCTTCACCCAACTAACGGCGTCGTACGCCGAGATCTGCCTGAAGATTGATGCCTGTTTTAAAGCCGGTTTCACGATGCCCTCGTCATTTTTGGATGTATGCCAGCCCCTAACCTTCCAGACCAGGCAAAACAAAATAAAATAAGTGCGAAATAAAACGCCGACTACGTGTAACAAAGAGAGGCGCGCTAGTTGGCAGAATCGCACGAGTCTGGAAAGTCGAGGTTCGCTGAAACAGCTGATATTTTTTAGTCGGTTTCTGTACGGGGGGGGGGTTAATGGGAGGGGCATACAAATAGGACAGTTTATTTTTTTAAAGAAGACTGCTGAGATTATCGAAAAAAAAGTTTTATCTCCCCTTTTTTAAAAGATTTTACTTTTGCGATATCGATGCAACGCCGTTTGCGTTTATACACGTGCTCGTCGTCTGATTACAGAGAACATGGAGATGTCCTGCTCGTCTCTGGCTTTCGACGGTTGTCCTTAACGGGATATAGCGCAGATTGGCCTAAAATAGACGGACGGTAGCCTAGAGCGAGTTACATCGAGTCGAGAAGTCGTGGTGCCCAGACGGGTTCCTTGTACTTGACGTCCGGTTTATTCAAATTAAGCGGCACCTGTCGCTCTTGGAAGCTTCTCCGGCTCTACCTGTCCATGGAGGGGGGGGCGCGACAGAGACGACTAATTATTAATTCTGAACGCGGATGTTCTAATATTTAGAAAAAAAAATGTAAGTGTTGGTAGCGCTTGTCCTCCTCATCTGCTTCTGGTAGCGTCTTCCTGAAATGTGGATGACAGTCAGATTTCGTTGTTGTTTTCAAACTGGGATAACAGCTGCGGACCCACCGATTTACGTGCGGAATCCACTAAAACTCGTCAGGTTCAGATCCTTGTTTCGTGTCAACCCCCAGCCAGTTACCGCGAAGCTGCTCTGACGTCATCTCCATCGACGTCCCTCGAACACGATAAATCTCCGTCCTGCCATTTGCTGGTGGAAAGAAGATAGATTAAACTCTATCCTTCCGACATCGACGTGATGATCGTATTCGCTTTGTCATGTTCAGAAGCTAATATCTTCTTCTGCAGTCGTTTTAAGAGTTGATTTTTTTTTTAAAAATTTTTAACATGATTCTTTTAGCTTTTTGCGACAGCCTTCTATTTAAGCAAGAAAAGCCACGTGCTTTTATATTTGACCAAACGAATCAGGGGGCCATTGAAACCCTTTATGTGGGTGAGTGTGTTCCCTGCTTAAAGACTATGAACTGTGCCATTTCGTATTCCTAACATCCATTTCCTGTTCTCCAACTTTTAGAGGCTCCCGTTGAATTCTGACGTAGAAGTACCATTCATTAATTATTATTATTATTATTATTATTATTATTATTATTATTATTATTAACAGCAACGATCAACCAACAAACAAAAAAAACAAACACCTGGTTACAACAATTATCCAAATAATCTGTTGAATTGCATGGCTTGCACAGCGGCTGGCTTTCGTTGTTGTTGTTGTTTTTTTTTAAAAAAATGGCACTCAGTCGCCATTTTGTGTGGGTGTATTGGCTACGGAGGATCCGACCGAATGAACAACAATTATGGACAGCCGCCTCCAAAATATTCACAATCTATGACATAATTAACGAACAGGAATATGGAATAAAATATAGTAGCACACTAATTATCTACTGTATCACACACGCGCACTGTAGAAGAGACGTTTGCTGAAGCAATGGTATGTAGGGTATAGCTCACCTAGAATAGGTATAAATAGTCAGAAGGGCAGGACGTTTTCAAACTTCTAAATGGCCTTCTGCTTTCTTATGTCTTAAACGTCAAGCAGAATCGTAAAACCGGAGAGGCATTTAGCACCCACTCTTGGTATTACATGCCAAGCGTCTGCGACCGGGTGCATTGACAACAACAACAACAACAACAAAAACGGGTACATACATCCGACGTAGTCCGACTGTTATTTATTTCATTGTGCATGAAGCCGAAACACGTTTGTCTAGCTGATCCTAGAAATAACGATAACCTGTATATGCAAGCTCTGTAACTGGTCTTTCCTGACAGCTCTGATTATCCTACCGACTGACGTACGATGGGGAGGAATCCGTGTATAGCCTACCGGAGGCTGTCCGTCCGTCCAATGGTGCAGGATCGATACCCCCCCCCTAGGCCAGCGGCCCTTTACAAGCACTCCCGCAACAACAACAAAAAAAAATATTCTGCAATAAATTTTATTAAATGACTTCAATTGTTTGTAATGTGCGCAATTGGTTGTCGCGTGTGTGGCCGTCATGACCAACACACACGTGACCCGTGTGGGCCTCGGGGTGGAGAGAGCCTCAGTTTGACACGCCTGCTCTGGGCTGCCTCCGGATGAGAGACAGCCTGTCTAGCAAGGGCGTCCGGGTTCTGATAGGTTGCTGTTCTCGTACACTCTGATGAACGAATGCCACGTAATACCGGGTGAGCTTATATATACGACTCTTGTAGGGTTAAAAAAAAGGTGTTGTCTGTGAACTGTACTGGATTAAATTTTAGAAAGAAATTATTAATAAGAAAGCTGGTTTGAAGTTTCTGGGAGATGGGGTAATTCCATCTTTTTGTTCCATTAAAAGCTGAGTTGTTGTACTTTAGATGCAAGAAAGAAAAAAGAATAATAAAAAATTTTTTTTAAAAAAAAAGCACGGAAACTAGTTAATGCGTTTGAAGTAAATTATGGAAATAATAACAATAATTAAAGTGATTTGTAAAATGATTAATGGGCTTCTTAATTAAACAGAAGTATAAGCCAGCTGGGTTTTTCTAACTGGTCGTTTTAAAGAGACGCAGTTCGCATTAGCGCCCTTCTTCTTTATAGACATCGTGTTTACCTTAAAATTAGGAGTCAACTGCTTCATTTATCACTTGCACAAATTAGCGGAAACAATTCTAAATGTTTCAGAGCTTACTTCCTTGTCGACATGAAATCCTGTAGTCTGCATAACGTTTCCTCTTTTGCGACTAATATGGTACTTATTTGAAAGAGGAAAGCGAAAACTTTGAAAGTGTTTGAAAGCCGTTATAATTATATATACGAGACAGAGAGAGAGATGATGATGATGATGATATAAGTACAGAGATGACATAAATACAGAGAGAGAGAGAGATGATGTAAGTACAGAGATGACATAAATAAGAGAAAGAGAGAGAGAGAGACAGAGAGAGATGACGTAAGTACACAGAGAGAGAGATAATATGATGTTAGTACAGACAGACAGAGAGAGAGAGAGAGAGATAATGATGATGTCAGTACAGACAGATAGAGAGAGAGAGAGAGAGATGATGGTGTAAGTACACAGGTGACATAAATACAGAGAGAGAGAGAGATGATGTAAGTACAGAGATGACATAAATACAGAGAAAGAGAGAGAGAGAGATGACGTAAGTACACACACAGAGAGAGAAAGAGATAATATGATGTCAGTACAGACAGACAGACAGAGAGAGAGATGATGTAAGTACAGAGATGACATAAATACAGAGAAAGAGAGAGAGAGATAATATGATGTCAGTACAGACAGACAGAGAGAGAGGGAGAGATGATGTCAGTACAGACAGACAGACAGAGATTATGTAAGTACAGAGAGAGAGAGATAATGATGATGTCAGTACAGACAGACAGAGAGAGAGATGCACACAAATTCTTTTGCGGTCTACAAAATAAAAAAGATTCTGGGCGATGATCGTGAAGCAGCTCTGCAACCAAGATTGCATTGTTGCTTATCCGTAATTATCGATAGGTGGCGGTGTTGTCTATATCAATGCAACTTCAAACGGCCGTTTAGATTCCGCTTTTTTAAAAGAAAAAAAAAACATTCACAAATGTATAACATGAATGGTTTTTAGAGGGAGGGCATAATTTGAGCTCTGCCGAGCTGGTAGCAGGTTTGTTGCTAGAGAAGATTAAGCGGCAGGCGATGACATCTTGTCTTTCAACAGCTGGTGGACGGCGATTTATCACCTGTCTTATAATTAGAGTGCGGTTCTCTTGTTACCCTGTGACCCAATATCTGCCTGTTTGAGCGATTTAGGTGGGGAATTAGCTACACCTTTACCCGATTGTTTAGTTCCACGCTTTCGAATACTTTAAACTGGGTCGGGTAAAATGAGCAGGTAAAAGGTTGCACTGACACAACGTCTCCCAGCTACGTCGGAGGAGGAGTTAATGACAGGTGTTTGGTTAACGGCCTACGTGTACAGCACATTGTAAACTCGTTGTTCACCGGAGGCCGGCACGACCGTGTTGAACGTTTAAGTAAGCGCCAGGGTTTCTTTCCTTTCTCTCGTATCTTTTCAGAGTGCAGCGGGTGGCGGCTTCTGGCCCCTCCTCCTCCTCCCACTCGCCGGTGCGCGGAGAGCATGTGCGAGTATAACTCCACCATACGAGTCTAATAAGAGTTTGCTCTCTCTCTCTCTCTCTCTCTCTCTCTCTCTCTCTCTCTCTTCTCTCTCTCTCTCTCCATCTCTCTCTTTCTCTCTCTCTCTCTTCTCTCTCTCTCTCTCTCTCTCTCTCTCTCTCTCTCTCTCTCTCTCTCTCTCTCTCCATCTCTCTCTCTCTCTCTGTTAATACATTTTTCTACACGAACATTGTAACTCGGTATTTGGTTTGTGAACGCGTGGTGTTGACGTAATTCGGGCCGCGTTTCCGCCATCTACTCTCGGTGAACGACAACCCCGTCAGCTTCCTCCCCCTGTCTCCGAAAAGCGCGCTTGCTATCTACACGATCTACGCGCGCATCATTCCTCTCGGCAGCAAACGTTTCTTCCACTACAGTGACCCTGGTTCGCCGTTTGGCTTGGTCTGGACTTATTTCAATGGCTCCTTCCGCCAAACGGAAGAATTTGCCTCCGATTTCTTGGATATACGCCGTCCGCGAGCCAACACGGGGGAGTTCTGCGTGCTGAGTTCGATGAAGAAACTCCCTTTTGGCCAGTTGGCGATCTACCACCCGCGCGCTTCTTCTGGAACTCGAATGCTTCCGTCTAAGAGATATCTGCAGACCGCGGATATCAGCGTAGTGGACCCCTCTCTTTCATTCCGTCATCCCTCTTATCATCCACTCCACCAGATGACCGCGTAAACACAGTATCCGCATTCAAAAGCCTGAAGGTTGAAATCACGCGGCTATCGAGCGGCCCGTTGCGACAGGAATGACATCATGCAGATGGATAATTACTAATTCTGATCGATTTCTATTGACAACCACTAATTCTGATCGATTTCTGTTGACAACCACTAATTCTGATCGATTTCTATTGACAACCACTAATTCTGATCGATTTCTGTTGACAACCACTAATTCTAATCGATTTCTATTGACAACCACTAATTCTGATCGATTTCTATTGACAACCACTAATTCTGATCGATTTCTGTTGACAACCACTAATTCTGATCGATTTCTATTGACAACCACTAATTCTGATCGATTTCTGTTGACAACCACTAATTCTGATCGATTTCTGTTGACAACCACTAATTCTGATCGATTTCTGTTGACAACCACTAATTCTGATCGATTTCTATTGACAACCACTAATTCTGATCGATTTCTATTGATAACCACTAATTCTGATTGATTTGCATCGACGGTCGCTAGTTTTAATTGGTCAGCACTTTCTTTTCAACAGATGACAAGATTTCGGAACTATGCATTCCGCTGGACATAATTTCTTATTTATTAAACCGTAGGAGTAATCTCCATTTCCACGTGACTTTTACGGACCCAATAACCCTGATTGATACATTAGAAGCGTTTACCTAAAACTGAGAGCAGTTTAAAACTACTCTGACATTTACTCCAAGAGATTTTCTTCCCCGGTTTTCTCACTCGCAGTTCGGTGCTGGCCCTGTCAGACGGTGTCGTGGCTTCCTTCCCCATCTAATCAAAATGTTTATGGTAGCACCGAAGAGGGCGCTAGTTGTTCGATCTAACTAACCGCAGGCGCAGGGCACTTGTCTTTTTTTTTTTTTTTTTTTTTTTGCATCGTGAATTCTCTTCCTTGGTTGCGAGTTTTGGGCTCCTTTTCTGTCGCCCATGAACATTCGTTCCCCCATTTTTTCGTTTTTTGTTGTTGCAGAGCATAAATGATCGTGGTAACTCTGAAACCACACCCAGTAATGCAAGAAGACACGGGGGGTCGGAAGTGGGTGGTGGTGATGGCGGCCTTCTTCACGCAGTTCATCATCTGCGGGATCACCTACAGCATGGGCATCCTGCAAGTCGTGTTGAAAAACATCTTCGCCGCCGACCACTTCGACGCGTCGTGGGTTGGATCGCTGCTGCTCTACGTCACGGCCATATCGAGTAAGCGCCTTTTCGTTTTACCTCGTTTGACTTCTTGTTTCCACGTCGGGGCGGGTCTCGGGTGAACTCATTTCAGCGGACGTGACGCTCACACTCGAGTTCGCCAAATATTACGTTTTTAATTTTTAAAAAAGCGAGAGAGAGACAGGGAGGGAGAGAGGAGAGAGTAAGAGAGAGAGAGAGGAGAGAGATGACGTCAGTACTAAGAGAGAGAGAGAGAGTAAGGGAGAGAGTGAGAGAGAGGTGACGTCAGTACTAGAGAGAGAGAGAGACCAAAAAGAGAGGGAGAGAGAGATGACGTCAGTACTAGAGAGAGAGCGTAAGGGAGAGAGAGTGAGAGAGAGATGACGTCAGTACTAGAGAGAGAGAGAGTAAGGGAGAGAGTGAGAGAGATGACGTCCATACTAGAGGAGACAAAGAGAGAGGGAGAGAGATGACGTCAGTACTAAAGAGAGAGAGTAAGGGAGAGAGAGAGATGACGTCAGTACTAGAGAGCGAGAGAGTAAGAGGAGTAAGGGGAGAGTGAGAGAGAGATGACGTCAGTACTAGAGAGAGAGTAAGAGAGAGAGATGACGTCAGTACTAAAGAGAGAAAGGGAGAGAGTGAGAGAGAGATGACGTCAGTACTAGAGAGAGAGGGAGAGAGAGATGACGTCAATACTAAAGAGAGAGAGTGAGAGAGAGGTGACGTCAGTACTAGAGAGAGAGAGAGACAAAAAGAGAGGGAGAGAGAGATGACGTCAGTACTAAAGAGAGAGACAAAGAGAGAGAGATGACGTCAGTACTAAAGAGAGAGAGTAAGGGAGAGAGATGACGTCAGTACTAGAGAGAGAGAGACAAAAAGAGAGGGAGAGAGAGATGACGTCAGTACTAAAGAGAGAGAGAAAGGGAGAGAGTGAGAGAGAGATGACGTCAGTACTAGAGAGAGAGACAAAGAGAGAGTGAGAGAGAGATGACGTCAGTACTAGAGAGAGAGACAAAGAGAGGAGGAGAGAGATGACGTCAGTACTAAAGAGAGAAAGGGAGAGAGTGGAGAGAGATGACGTCAGTACTAGAGAGAGAGACAAAGAGAGAGGAGAGAGAGATGACGTCAGTACTAGAGAGAGAGAGGGACAAAGAGAGAGGGAGAGAGATGACGTCAGTACTAGAGAGAGAGAGAGAGAGGACAAAAAGAGAGGGGAGAGAGAGATGACGTCAATACTAAAGAGAGAGAGTGAGAGAGAGGTGACGTCAGTACTAGAGAGAGAGAGAGACAAAAAGAGAGGGAGAGAGAGATGACGTCAATACTAAAGAGAGAGTAAGGGAGAGAGAGGTGACGTCAGTACTAGAGAGAGAGAGAGAGACAAAAAGAGAGGGAGAGAGAGAGATGACGTCAGTACTAAAAGAGAGAGAAAAAGAGAGAGATGGACGTCAGTACTAAAGAGAGAGACAAAGAGAGAGAGATGACGTCAGTACTAAAGAGAGAGAGAGTAAGGGGGGAGAGAGAGAAGAGAGAGAGAACGTCAGTACTAGAGAGAGAGAGAGATGAGGTCAGTACTAGAGAAAGAAAGAGACAAGAGAGATGGGGAGAGGAGAGAGAGATGACGTCAGTACTAGAGAGAGAGACAAAGAGAGAGTGAGAGAGAGATGACGTCAGTACTAGAGAGAGAGACAAAGAGAGAGGGAGAGAGATGACGTCAGTACTAAAGAGAGAAAGGGAGAGGTTGAGAGAGAGATGACGTCAGTACTAGAGAGAGAGACAAAGAGAGAGAGTGAGAGAGAGCTGACGTCAGTACTAGAGAGAGAGACAAAGAGAGAGGGAGAGAGAGATGACGTCAGTACTAGAGAGAGAGAGAGAGACAAAAGAGAGGGAGAGAGAGAGAGAGATGACGTCATACTAAAGAGAGAGAGTGAGAGAGAGGTGACGTCAGTACTAGAGAGAGAGAGAGACAAAAAGAGAGGGAGAGAGAGATGACGTCAATACTATACGAAGAGAGAGAGTAAGGAGAGAGAGGTGACGTCAGTACTAGAGAGAGCGAGAGAGACAAAAAGAGAGGGAGAGAGAGATGACGTCAGTACTAAAGAGAGAGAAAAGAGAGAGAGATGACGTCAGTACTAAAGAGAGAGACAAAAGAGAGAGAGATGACGTCAGTACTAAAGAGAGAGAGAGTAAGGAGAGAGAGAAAGAGAGAGATGACGTCAGTACTAGAGAGGAGAGAGAGATGAGGTCAGTACTAGAGAAAGAGACAAAGAGAGATGGGGAGAGGGAGAGAGAGAGAGATCCCACTGAGTTTCTCTCCGTTTTGTAAAGTGAAACTAAACAATCCAAAAAAAATGGCGAGGACGTAAACCCCCTGTTCAGCCCGTCTTGAGTAATTGTTTTACTGCCGCAGTAGTGTCTGGTAAATCCGATAGATGGCGAGTGTGGATAAATGTTTATTCATGATTATATAGGTAGATATGTATAGCTTATTCAAAGAACAACGAACTATAAATAATGCGGTGGGTTTTGACCTCGACGTACTCTGCCCTTGTGACCTACCTTATCCACCCCTTGGTTTGGCTTATATTCGACTGCAGCCGGGTCTCTTCCGGCAGAAATTTAAATTACTTTTTTTATTCTTTTCGAACACAGAATTTAAAAGGTCCATTTTTTTTTGTTGTTTTGATGTCGTGTAGCTGCCATCTCTGTAAACCAGCTTAACAATAGATATTCTAGCTGTTTCTCTTGGTTTAGTTGTCTTTCTGTCTCTTCTAGGTGTCCTTTTCCGCTTCATTATGTCCAGATACGGATGCAGAGTCAGCGTGATGCTAGGCGGTGTCATAGCAACAGTGGGACTGTCCTTTGGCATCGTCGTGACCGAACTCTACCAGGTGTATATCTGCGTGGGGGTCCTGACAGGTGAGTGGTTCGAAATCCGAAGCGAACCAGATTGTTGTTGTTGTTGTTTTAAGGAGATCACGCACAAAACGTGACGCGTGCGTGGCTTGAAAATCGAAAGTAGACCCAGAGTGTCCTTTTCTCTCTTTTTTTTAAACAGATGGTAAGGAAGAAAAAAACAAGTATACCTCTTTTTTTTTTAAATGATTTACTTCCGTTTTATTTAGGATGACGGGGACGGAGCTAACTACCTACCTCCTTGTAACGAGCTGAATTAGCAACCGCTGCTTTCACGACGGTCGCGACTCATTTATCTCCCCTGGTTTCTAGCTCTTCAACTCACCAATTCGTCGGAGGCAGCGTGCCCAGACCCTACCCACTTGCAGGTCCCTGTATAACTTCAGTATATATAAAGCCAGTTCTTGATGGGAAAAAAAAAATATATATATTGATGCCAATTTTCTACGAATGCTGTTTGTTAATATTTCATCACATTTGTTCCCAGGTGTTTTTAATGGCATCGATTCACTTTTCTATACAAGCAAATAAATAACATTAATTTTTTTTTAAAGTATTAAATTGTTTTTAGCCCGTGTATTTTATTTTATTTCGTTTTTTTATGTGAAATCAGACAGGTGGGGGACCGTGCGGTCACGAAAGCTCAAACAGGTGCGCGAAAGTGAAAGTCGACCGGTTATCGGCCGAATGTGGTTGGCTACGGCGGTGGTGGCGCGATGCCTTGATAGGCGCCGCTATCGGATCGAACCCGTAACCACCGGTGTTTTGCCCTATTTTTAATCCCACGCTACAGGCGGTAAGCCTAAAGGAGAGAGAAAAAAAGAACTGAAAATCAACGGCCCCTCGACGAAGGAAAGAATCGAGCATATCGCGTAAGTCGCTTAGGCGAGGAGGAGGAGGAGGATGGGTGGTCCTTGGTCCCCCAGTTGGCGACTGAAGCAACACCAGATCGGTCTTCGGTGTCCGCGTGGGCGGCGCAGAGGAGCATAAATATGCCTCCACTGGAAACGCATCCTCGCATCGAACCCGTCTGTTTTCGCAGGGCCGGGTGTCCGCCTTATCCTGTCGATGGTGAACCGCGAATGTAACGTGTCCACCGCTGGCGCTTCGAGCAGGACCGCGACGCCCCTTTGCTTATTCACACACCCCGTTAACCGCTCCAGTCCGCTGATGTTTTCCCTGTCCGGTCTTTTAAACCTTCCCCCTAACACCACCCCCCCCCCACTAGCAGAAAGGTCTCTTTGTCCGCTTCGTCGAACTCTTTCGGCGGCGGAAACAAGACTCCCAGGTTTCTCCGACATCTGCGCCATTTCTAGCTGTCTTCCTCGGAAAGCATTAGAATCTAAATACGTCTATTCAGTGTTAACTATTTCGACCAGCAGGTGGTGTGTGCATATATTAGTTTCTAAATTTGCATATGTATATATTCGAGATTGGCAGAGACAGATACATAGTGTTGCTTGTTGGGTTTGATTGCCTGCACATTTGGCAGTACAGGTACCCTTGCCGACATCAGTTAAAGTAAAGTTGGTCAGTATCTATACACACATAGAAACAGGAAATACATATTTTGTGTTTTTCTTTCTCCGCAGTAAATAAACTTTTGAAAATTCGCTACTTCCGGGAGACGGCGCCCTCTACATTGCGACACCGGCGACCCCTCGACATTCGGTTCTCTATCTCCGAGTTAAAGGAACGAGAAGAACGCGCGCGGTGTCGTCGTTGGGGCCGCTCTGTCTGGCGGGATCTAACCACTCGGCTTGCGCCACCTGTCGGGGAACGCGCCTCGGTAGTACAACTACTCGCGACGCTCTGCCACCTCCGATCTTTGAGCGGTTTTCTGTATTTAGGCTCAGGTTCTCCCTTTTTCTTTTCCTTTCTGTTTTTTTAACACCCCCCCCCTTCCTCCTCCATCCCCACCGCGCGTGTCCGTTTGGAGTCGCGGGCACTCGGTGAGAGTATGGAATTTTTAAATACTTTCGGTTGTGGCGATTACCCGCCTCTTTTGCCTCTCCGCGCCGCGAAGTAGTACGCGGAGAGCGTTGATCCGGCATCGAAAGGGTTAACCACTCGTCGCTCCGTTGTCGTTTCAGGAATCGGGTTCGGCCTGGCCTGCTCGCCCTCCGTGGTGGCCATCGAGCAATACTTCCACAAGGGTCGCTTCCAGGCTCTGAGCATCACCATGTCGGGCATCGGACTGGGAATAATCGCCTTCCCCGTCATGGTCCGCTACCTGCTGGAGTATTACGCGTGGCGTGGCACCCTCCTCGTGCTCGCCGCCGCCGCCTTCAACCTGTGCGCGTGCGGGGCGCTGATGAAGCCGGCGAGGCGCGAGCGGGAGATCCGGCTCCTCCCGCTTCTCTCGTGCCTGCCCCTGCACAACCCCCTCTTCTACGCCATGTGCATCGCCAACCTGTTCTGGAGCTTCGGCTCCGCGATCGTCTACCTGTATCTGCCCTCGTACGCGATCCAGAGGGGCACCGACTTCGAGACGTCCGCCTTCCTCGTGTCCTGTGTCGGCATGGCCAGCTTCACCAGCCGGATCATCTTCGCGTTCATGGGCCACAACAGCGCCCTGGACGACGTCACGGCCATCCTGTGCTCCATCGGGCTGGGCGCCGTGGTGACCGGGATCAGCCCCCTGCTGTTCGAGCACTTCACCGGGCAAATCGGCTACACGCTGCTGTTCGGCTTCTACAGCGGCTTCTGGACGACGCTGATGTCGCAGGTGACCAGGGAGCTACTCGGACCACGGTACATAGCCATCGGGAACGGTTACCTGTCTTTCATGATCGCTTTAGGATGCCTCTTGGGCGGACCCTGTGCAGGTGAGACGCTTTTCTTCTTTCTTTCTTTTGTTTTTTCAAATTATTTCTTACAATAAGCAAAGGCTCCTGTCGTCGTTCGTGCGAGAGTTGGAGCAAATTTCTGGTTTTATTCTCGGCGCAGATATAATTTAAAGTCCGGCTCGGGATGGATGCGGTCGAGAGAGCTGTCGGGAAAGCCGTCGGCGAAGGGTTAGGGTTAGGAGATTCGTTGAAAATCCTGAAGAAATGGGAGTAAATGGAAAAGATTTTAGAGATAATCCTGAACTTGTGCGGAATCGTCGAACAATCGGTTGGAACAGAAGGATGAGAGGGAGGGAGGGAGAGAGAGAGAGAGAGAGAGAGAGAGAGAGAGAGCTACTGTTGAAGAGCTGGGCAGGGAGGGCTGCTTTTCCTCACCTTCCCCATTCAGTTTTTGTTCAGAAATGAAAGCACTGAAGACATCAGAAGTAAAGGGTGAAATCGCTTTCGAAAAATGGTAACTGTGTTTACTGAGCACTATGGAACTTTGACTACGTGTCATAAAGGTGAAGAGTAAAGTGATATATTCAAAACGAGAACGAAGTAGCAGCCAAGGTGAATAATAATAGGATTAGAATATATTTCGAGTATCTCTCTCTCTCTCCTGTGTGTGTGTCTCTCTCTCTCTCTCTTCTGTCTGTGTGTCCTCTCTCTGTATGTGTGGGTGTGTGTCTCTCTCTCTCTCTTCTGTCTGAGTGTCTCCTGTGTGTTTGTGTGTTGTGTGTGTCTCTCTCTCTCTCTCTCTCATATACTCCTCCCCCTTTATCGGAAGATTTGTTTGTCAAAAAGATTAATAAGATATTAGTATTTTGATCATGATGTAATAAGCTGGGGATGACTAAGTTCCTCCCTCGCACCTTGTAGGTACACGTTTGTCATTCAGGATGACAACCTTGATCTAATTGAGGCAATCAAACCCGAAGATAGCAGAAATTGTAAAGAGGTCATAGGAAGAAAAGAAATTCATGGAGTTCATTTAATAGCATGCGGAAGAAAATTAAAATAAAAACACGAGTGAGATCAGATAAATGCTACTTTCATTCTGCAAACCTTTGTGTGTACGACACCTCCCCCCCTCGACTGCCTTCTGGGCGAACTTGTTTTGTTTTGTTCTCCTGCGCGGTTAATCTAATTAACAGGAATCGTTCGCGGTGAAAGATCATAGGCGGAATTATCTCCTGCGCGATAATCGGCCTTTTAATCCCTGGTGGCCGGCATACTACGGACAGCTGACCCCGAAGCCGATCTCCAGCGCCCATCAAACGGAATCTCCAGGTTCTTTCTTGTTTCCCTTCAGTGATCGCGAAATGTCTCAGATTATTTGAAAAGCAGCCGAAAAACAAGAGTTTTATTTGCTTCTGGTGGCAACGTTAACTTAACCCTCTGTATACCGCTTCGTTTTTCTTAGAGCCCTACCTATACCAGCTGGGATTCATTTGCACCGCAGCCTAGAAGCTGTAGAACTTCGCTTGTACATCTATCTGATCAGCAGTCTGAGCCATTTACACACACAGAGGAAAGGTCTTTGAGAACGTCGGCTCGTGAGACACCTGAAAACTGTCGCTTACAAACTTGAAAAAAAAGAAAATGACAAAGAAAAGCATTAATAAAAGATTATGTATTATTATATACATATGTTTACATGTCTGTAACGTTTTATCAAACGATGAGGGTTTTTTTGTTATTATTGTGTTTCCCGGGGGGGGGAGGGGCCCGAAATACAGGGTTCCGCCGGAGAGTCGTGTCCGTCTTGGACAAAACCTAATCTACGGCGCCGACGAATTCGAGACATCTTGAAATCACAATTCTTATAACCTATTTTATACAAACAACATTAAAAAAAAATAATTAATTAAGAAAATGGTTTGAATCCTACATTTGGTATTTGTCCTGCTTTGCTTCAGGATACTGCTGTTTCGCGTCGCCTTGGTTACGCGATGGATATTTTAGCTGTGCCGTAATCGGATTGGGGAAAAAAACATGAACATTTAAATGTCGCCATCAGGCGATTATTATTGCTTAAGCAAGGTTGTTTTCGGTCTTTCATGTAAAAAGAATATGCTCTACGTTTTTTTTTTTTTTCCTTTCTGTTAATGTTAGATCGAAATTGCAAATAATTTGCGTGTCCATATGAAGGAAGGCGAAAGTCCGTCAGGCGCCAGCAGCTCGGCAGGACAGAAAGTGCTTACATCAGATATTAGAGAACCAGGCAACCAAAGGGATATAAATGTACCTCTCTCTGTGTGTGTGTGTGTGTGTGTGTGTGTGTGTGTGTATATGTGTCTCTCTCTCTCTCCTGTGTGTGTGTGTATGTGTCTCTCTCTCTCTCTCTCTCTGTGTGTGTGTGTGTATGTCTCTCTCTCTCTCTGTGTGTGTCTCTCTCGCTCTCTCTGTGTCTCTCTCTCTCTCTCTCTGTGTCTTCTCTCTCTGTGTGTGTGTGGTGTATGTGTGTCTCTCTCTCTCTCTGTGTGTGTGTATGTCTCTCTCTCTCTCTCTGTGTGTGTGTATGTGTCTCTCTCTCTCTCTCCTGTGTGTGTGTATGTGTCTCTCTCTCTCTCTCTGTGTGTGTCTCTCTGTGTGTGTGTGTGTGTGTGTGTGTGTATGTGTGTCTCTCTCTCTCCTGTGTGTGTGTGTGTATGTGTCTCTCTCTCTCTCTCTCTGTGTGTGTATGTGTCTCTCTCTCCTGTGTGTGTGTGTATGTGTCTCTGTGTGTGTGTGTGTGTGCATCTGTCTCTCTCTCTCTCCAGTGTGTGTGGTCTCTGTGTGTGTGTGTGTCTCTCTCTCTCCTGTGTGTGTGTCTGTGTGTGTGTGTGTGTGTCTCTCTCTCCTGTGTGTGTGTGTGTGTGTGTGTGTGTGTGTGTATGTGTCTCTGTGTGTGTGTATCTGTCTCTCTCTCTCTCCAGTGTGTATGTGTGTTCTCTCTCTCTCTCCTGTGTGTGTGTTCTCTCTCTCTCTCTGTGTGTGTCGCTCTCTCTCTGTGTGTATGTGTCTTTCTCTGTGTGTGTGTGTCTTCTCTCCTGTGTTGTGTGTGTGTGTGTGTATGTGTCTCTCTCTCTCTCTCTCTGTGTGTGTGTGTATGTGTCTCTCTGTGTATGCGTCTCTCTCTCTCTCTCCGGAAATCCTGACAGTTATTATTAATAATAATAATAATAACTAAAAATCTCTTTGTTTTTTTTTTACTTCTATTTATCGAGCTCTGCCCCGACCTTATCTACGGTCATCTCGTGTACCAGCTTTGACCAAGCAACTTACCCGATTTCGGTGGGGGGAGTCTTCATCGGTGGTCAAGCCGCGTGCCACTTGGCGGTACCTCCGTCACACGCACCCGGAAAACCCTGATAGAACTCTTCATTCTTGGATGATGGAGAGTAAACCCCCCGCGGCCAGTTGGTGAACAAGAAAGGCGAGAAGAAACCGTTACTGGGGAGGTGCGCCGGCCCTGACCGGGATTCGAACACCAGAGCCCGTTAGTTCTCTACCGGACCGCCGGCCGCCTAGATAAAAAATTTCTTTTATTTATCTCTTTTTCTGTAAAAATGGATAACTGACGGAACCGGTTCTTGATTTAAGAAAGAAAAAAACATCAACACGTGTTTAGTGATCTCGGGAGAACTGGAACTTGGCGAGACCTGACGAAATTGTTTTAACCCTTTCCCGTGTGTAGCTTTTGGTCACGTGGGAGTAACTCGCATCGACCGCCTGCTTGTGTAAACGGCAGTTCCGATTTCTTTCACTCAAACTCTACTCGAGATCGGATGTGAATCTTCCCTACTTATTCCAAATATTCCGACTTGGGCCTTTACAGAAAACTATTCCATGTGGACGTAGGTATGATCGCATGCCTGAGATATCTGGGGCGGGCGTGTGCTGATTTATCTATCCAGTACCGACGGCGACATTGAATGGAGCTGACCTCTCCACAACGTCCGGCATCGGTTCCTTGGAGTTATAAAGACACTGTACGGAGATCGTCTCTGACTCTCCTTTGCAGAAGAGCTCGAGGGAAGGGGGGAGATAATCATTATTGATTTTTTTTTTCCGCCCCCATTAACCGCAGTCGAACAGAAGCGCAACAACCAAAAAAAAAGGAAGCCATTTTGTATGGCGCATTATACCGAAGAATGGTTCGTTTCCTGTCGATCGCCTTCACGGCTGCCGCCGACCTGTTTTTTTTCTCCCCCTAAAGAATCCATTTTCAAACATGGCTGGCGGCAAAGCGAAAGTTGCCCGCTGGGGGAGTAGAATTTGTTCATGATTTAAAACCGCCCTTAAATGGACCTTTATCCTCATCGGTAGTTTGTGGCTCGGAGCCAGACCGGGGAGGCGATCAGCTGAGGTGGTTTCCCGCCGCCTTCCTCAACGAATGCGGGTCTGCGACGAAAGTCCCTCCACTAAGACTTTTCATGTTTTAGATGTAGGAGGAAAATGGAGTCTCCGGGTGGAAACCCACGTGACAAGGGTGTAGGTCAAACCGAGTCGGCCCCAACGGGGTCTCGATGGGGGCCTTCAATCTAGCAGTTTACCATTGGATCACCGCTCCGCTAAATGACCAGATTACTACAACCTTTAAATTACTTTTAAATAATAATAATAATAATAATAATAATAATAATAATAATAATAATAATAATAATAATTGTCACCACCGTAATTTTATAAATATCTTCCATCTATGACAACATCTAGGCTTCCCAGGGTCTTGGTGATCCCGAGGTAAAGATGCAGAATGATCGGATCAGAGACAGTTTCCGAGGCTGAAGAATAATGATAGTTGCGACCCACAGCTGCAGACTCGTACTGGGTTTTTAAGCAGTCACTAATCCAGCCGAGTTCTGAAAGATCCGGACCCGAGGCCGCCAGCAGTTGGGACGATAACAGAGACAGGTGGGAGAGAGCCGCCGCCGCCCCACCTGTCGTGCAAACGGACTAATTCAGTCGCTCGCCGACCTCGAAGGTCAGAAGAGGGGACGAGTGCGGTTTCCAGATAAGAGGAAAGCGATGCGTGGAACGTAGTTGCAGCAACCAGGGAGTTGGGACGAAAAGCTGCCGAGCCATATGATAATGAGGAACCCGGGACCCTAATATCTGATTACGATGGCAGTTACAACTGAATGAAGACTGACATCCGACAGAAAAATTTTTTGAGATTAAACATTAGCAAAAATATTCTATTATTATTATTATTATTATTATTATTATTATTATTATTATTATTATTATTATTATTATTATTTGCTGCTGTTGTTGTTGTTGTAATAGCAAGAGAAAGAGTATCGGAGAATATTTAAGGTGGATTAGACCCATTCGTCCCCTATACGACGCATTCATAGGAGATCAAGAAGAAAATAGCTATACTACATTACAGAAGTTTTTATTTGTTATTATTAATATTAGGTTAATATAAATTCGTTAATATGTAGTTATAGAATATCCAGTGGAAGAGGGGGTAAGATTTGGGTCTTGACTTTTTTCTTTTTTTTTACGAAAGAGAAAAGAGAAAATCTGTTTTGGAAAACCTTTCTGCTCGAGAGAGAGAGAGAGAGAGAGAGAGAGAGATGACGTCAGTACAGAAAGAGAGAGAGAGATGACGTCAGTACAGAAAGAGAGAGAGAGAGAGATGACGTCAGTACAGAAAGAGAGAGAGAGATGACGTCAGTACAGAAAGAGAGAGAGAGATGACGTCAGTACAGAAAGAGAGAGAGAGAGAGAGAGACGTCTACAGAAAGAGAGAGAGAGATGACGTCAGAACAGACAAACAGAAAGAGAGAGATGACGTCAGTACAGAAAAAGAGAGAGAGATGACGTCAGTACAGAAAGAGAGAGAGAGAGACGGATTAATACAATTATTGATATAATTTTTTAAACGGCTACCAGAATAAATAATCTGACCGGGTGGTTTTCGATGATTTCCGAAATCGTTCGGAAAATGCCGAACTTTTTATTTCTTCCGAACGAACACGAACATAACAGATGGGTAAATATTTCTCTTGTCGTCAGGTATTTGCCGGGCCCGCTTAGAAACACGAAACATTTTAGGCTAACCACAGATTTCTGTACGAAACTAGAAATAAAGATTTAAACTTAGAATACTCCTTTTTACTAATACTATTACCTTATTTAAAAAATAGTACGTTAATTAGTTAATCTTTTTTTAAAAATACACGATAAAAGTATAACAATGGCATTTTGACTTTCAAATATATTCAAGGTGCTCCTGATGGACTCTTTTCAGCTAGCTATCCTTCCACGGGGTAGGGATCAGCTGCTCCCCATCCCAAATACGAACGTTTGACTCATACGCAAGCCCCAAACCTGTGACAAAATTTTCTGCAGCCTGTCGTTTTACAGACAATAACAATTATTAATTTAAATGTAAAAATAATACATATGGATCTACGCGTACACTAAAGCCATCACTTACACTTTTGTTGGCGTTAAAACTGATTGTATGAAAGTTAAAATGTCCCTTATTATACTTTGTTTACATTGGAACGCCTTCCACTCTTCTATGATGGCTGCCGGGCGAAAGTTTGATTGAGAGTCACGTGATACCAGCTCTCATGCGCTTCGCGCCTCATCCTTCGGAAAGTTTTCTAAGATGCTAAGCATCTGTACTGGAACCAGTCTGTCGTCGAGTTTTGTCGTTTTCCGGCTGGTTTAAGAGTACAAAAGAAACGTTAATAGTCAACAGGTGCGTGAATGGAACAGTTGGTTGTTTTTTAAATGTATTTTAAGAGAAAAGAGATTTTATTCGGAGAGCAGGACGCAGGCAAACACCGGCTGTTCGTGTCAGTTTTCCACGAACTTGTCGTGCGACGGTCTCGGCTACGAGGATAATGACGTCTGGAGACAACTCGGTCGAGGGAGCGTGGCGACGGCGGCCGCCAGAGAGCGCTGAGCCGTTCTGCTTCATCATGGCCGCCGGCACTTCCGACTTTAGCAGGAATACACTCGCTTCTGTTTTGTAAGTTCGCTCTGATAAATTTGGCGAGGTTACGGCGGTTCGTTGAGCCAAATGCATTTTTTTTTACAAATGTCTTTAAAATATCCTTCCCAAGTTACTTGGGAAATGCCACCAGACTTTTATTTTGCACTCACCTTTTTTGCTCTAAACAATAAGATGCAGGTTTTATCTATTATATGTTTGGTTTTTTCAAGAGTTCGAAATTCAACTTTAGAAGAAAATTCATTATTATTCTGTAAATCTTTCAGTCTGTCTGTTTGTTGTTGTTGTTTTTTTCTTTCTAATATTATTGTTGAGAGAGAGAGAGAGTTTACAGAAATGTTAAGTTTGAGTATGAACGGGAAAGTTAATGGAAAACAGAAGACTTACGAGTCTGGGAGGCCAAACAAATCGCTGTTTACGTTTTAACATTAACGTCGGCTTCAAAACAAGATTACAGAAAGAGGTGGGGGCGTGATCACAGTAAAGAAAGCATGATTTCTTTGAAAGACTAGTGCAATTAGCGTCGTGGTTTCAATCACTGGACTGTTGATTATCTGGCAGACGGTCCAATCTACGCCAGTGCCATGTGATTTTCCTTGTCTTTATTCTCCTTTCTTTTTATTGCATCTAGTGCAGTGCAGTTTAGATAATGTAGTGCAGAGCGCCATCTAGTGGGGAATTTGCTACTCGCAGATAATAGCTAGGATTTGTGGAATTAAAGTGAAAAACAGCAGCGTAAACTTGCGTCAGATGTCGCCCTTTTACAGTCTGAGAATACCGCTAGTCTGTGCTGAGGGTATTTTCGATATAATTTACCATATGGAAGTCCTTTAAAGGAGACTCGTAAGAAAGGAAGTTTGAGTGATCATTTCGGATATTTCCCTTTATCTTAGTAGTATTCACAGAACTCACTAATGAACCTAAGTTCCGGTGATCTTTCCATGTCGCCATCACCAGTGCTTAGAACGGAAAAGGACTTTATTCAAAGATCGGGAGGAGTTAATTAGCCTTGATTTGGTATCGAACCGGAGTCTTGTTGTTTGTTGAGTTTAGGAGAGTTTTTGATCAACGTTTTAATTTGATTCACCGTCAGGGAACAAACCCAATGACGACGATGATGATGGCGACGGGGGAAAGATTGTCGAAAGATAGCTTCATTTGGTTACTTTAGTTAATGAAGTAATGAGAAATGTCCCCCGTATATAACCACTTACTTTACAAACAGAAGAAATTTTAAAAAGCCACAGTGAAATTATTATTCATCTTATAGTGAGGAAGCACAGATAAAAATGCGGACGTAATGTTTGATTATATGTCATGTAAGTTCCAAATTTATTAGTAGTAAACGTAAGTACATTTGAAATAAAGATTAAGTTTACTTTCTTATATAATAAATATGAAATTTTTTTGTTTAACTGTGGCTAGTTCGCATAGTCATTGCTGTAGGGTGCCTGACAAAAGCTGACCATGTGTGACGTATTTCAAGCAGAGCAGCCATTGTTAGGCTGTAGTCCTGCGGACTGGGGCTTGATGTGCAATATCGTCAGTTTGCGGCAGACGTTTCTATTTTTGGATTTCTCCGACATGCTGCATTTTTCCGCGCCAACGCATCCCAAGATTTCCTGGACAATGGGTTCTCTAATTGGTTCCACCAACAAGTTGGCAATAAATGCCTGAACTAACCATTTAGTTTCTTTTTTTTTTTGATAAATTAGAAGGAGTCTATTCAGAAGAGCCAGACGGGCAAACAAAGCTGGGTTAATGAGCAAGAATACTGCTTCTGCCTTAATTTTGCTTTTAAGTTGGCGAATTTAAAATGCACATGCTTGGTCTTCTTCCTGTTTTCAGATATTAATTGGTAACAAAGAATTCGATCGTCAGTTGATTAAGCCAAGTCAAGATGCCAGCGTGTGCTAATTCTTGTTGGGATTAAGACTCCGGTACCACTTACTGGTTTACACAAATATTTACTGACTTGCGGAAATGCACGGCACAGATGTGTGCTACATGTAGTGTTTCTGAAAACTGTCCAGAGAAGATGCGAAAATAAAATAGAAAGAGCAGGTATTTAATGTCCTGCTCCACATCATTTCAAAGTGAGGATCATTTTAGTTCAGTTTGGCTTTTAGGAAGTTGGAATTCATTATGGTTTGCACAAAGCTCACAGGAGAGAGAGAGATTAAAGTTTTCTGTTGTTTTGAAAATTTGGCAAAATTTTGATGGAAGATGTATTAAAATCGAATTGAGCAAGATAAAACGTAATGTACCTTGATGTCAGTGAGGCACCAAGGAATGCTTCAAGAATCAGTAATAGTTTCCAGGAGACTGAATGATCTCAGTTACCATACCCATTGCCCCGTGAAACAACCAAGTTTTCAACCATAGAATATCAAAAAGGTATTATCAGAACATTGCAGGTGGTGGTGGATTTATTATGGTATGGTGGATGTGTATCTTGTGACTGTCAACTTGGTCTTGTTACTGTGCCTGACTCTGTAAAGGCAGCAGGTACCGTTGAAAACATTCTTGAGCCCGTTGTTGCTTCTCATTTTGATGATAATTCCACTTCATACTTTACCAATATTTTTGGACACTGATGCCAGCAAGACCTTACCTTGCGGCTGTATTGGCACAGTATCTCCAGAGCAAATATGACTGATTGCTTGGCCTGTTACAAGACTAGATACGAACCTGATAGAGCATTCTTGGGGTCAAAAGGGGGTGATCAGTGTGCAGAAGAGGGATTCTATTTAGAATTTTCACCAGTTGGCCCAGGTCTTTTCACAAGTGGCTGAAAATGCAACAGCTATTTGTTTAACTTTTGAGAAAAGAAATCACCTGTATAAGGACTGGTTGTCTCCTGAATTGTCTTTAAACATCGTAATTGAGTTTCCAGGAGATTAGTTGACAATTTAATAGTAGAATACTGATGATGCTGCATATATATATTTATAATCACCAGTTTTTGCTTTTTTCATGCCATTTTACAAAGCACAGTATAATAATACCAGAACATAAACAATGTCATCATTTGATCTTTCTTTTTTCCCAAATATTGGTCCTTTGATGCTTTAAATTACTGTTTAGTAAGAAATGCATTAGTTTTGCAGAATATTTGTTTATGGGAAAATCTGGTTGTTTATATCAAAGTATATGTGTATATGTTGCTTCACCAAACCTAAAACTTCTAAAGCTGCACTGCAATAATTAGGAATATCACCCTCAACACAGTTATTGTGACTCCTTGTTTATATGAAGAGGTACTTCTAGTATGTTTGAAAACTCTTGTGGCTATCTTTGCACGTTATAAGTTTCTATGTATAAAAACTCCACTAATTTGTTTCTTGCTGCACAATTACAAAATGTTGTATAGCAAAATATTTCAGTGTTCATTTAACCAGCCTCTCTCTCTCTCCATCTCCCTCTCCCTCTCTCTCTCTCTCTCTCTCTCTCTCTCATCTCTCGCTTCTCCGCTCTCTCTCTCTCTCCATCGCTCTCTCTTTCTCTCTCTCTGTCCATCTCTCTCTCTCTCTCTCTCTCTCTCTCTCTCTCTCCATCTCTCTCCCAGCTCTCTCTTCTCTCTCTCTCTCTCTCTCTCTCTCTCTCTCTCCATCTCTCTCTCTCTCTCTCTCTCCATCTCTCTCTTCTCTCTCTCTCTCTCTCTCTCCATCTCTCTCTTCTCTCCTCTCTCTCTTCTCTCTTCTCTCTCTCTCTCTCTCTCTCGAAAAAGCCTTTGTTCAGCAATCAAAAAATGTGAAAAATACTTATTTATTTTTTTATTTTTTTAGGTTTGCTTATACAAGAGGAGGAAGAATATAAGTATGCCTTTTATCTTGCTGGTAAGTGTAAAAAAATTTTGAGAAAAACAGCATGTTTCCTACTGAAATAAATAGCATGTTATCCTTTAGCTCTCTGTCTGCCAACCGTGATGATTCATGTGTTAAATGCCATTAATCTGATTGTCATTAAAGTTTGAAATAAGCACAATTAATTTGGGGGGTTTTAAGGTGTGAAATAAACTGTTAATTCTATTAAAACAAAGACAACTGATCTTGGACAAAATTTCTAAACAAAGTATGAATAAATACATCATTAATTGTTGGATCATTATTATCCTTCCTTTAAACAAGTTTTATAGCAAATCTCCCTAGTTTAAGTTTACTGTGGATTCAAGTTAAAATATTTAATATAAGTAGTATTTTTTGGAGTTAGTATAACATAATTTTCATTCTTTTTTCAGCCTATAATAAATTATATTAACAAAATAATTTTGTTACATGCAATATTTAGATAATGTTAGCGTTTATTAGAACTAATTAAATTGGAACCAAAATACTGTACTACCAGCTATGAGTTAAATATTTGGATTAAATTTGTGTTAAAATTCTTTTTTAATAGAGATTAACAACAGATTGGTCTAATGAAACTGAAATTTTAGTGAGGTAAATCTTGTTATGAACATGTTTCTAATCAGGGGGCCTTGTATAACCTGTGATTGATTTCTCTCTCTTTTTCCATCTCCATCTCTCCACTTCTTTTCTCTTTCCTCTCTCTCTCTCCTTCTCTCTCTCTCTCCATCTCCTTTCTCTGCATCTCTCTCTCTCCATTTCTCTGCATCTCTCTCTCTCCCATTCTCCGTCTCTCTCTTTCTCTCTCCATCTCTATCTCACTCTCACTTTCCCATCTCTCTCTTTCTCTATCTTTCTCTCTCCTCTCTATCTCTATCTCACTCTCACTTTCTCCATCTCTCTCTTTCTCTATCTTTCTCTCTCCATCTCTATCTCACTCTCACTTTCTCCATCTCTCTCTTTCTCTATCTTTCTCTCTCCATCTCTCTCTCCCTCTCTGTAACCACTAAACTATATTATCTATGAAGATGTCTCTTTTCTGTGGGAGGCCTTGTGTAAGTTATAATGCATTCCTCTCTCTTTGAAACAAATATACTATTGTAAGTATGGACACCTGTCTAATCTATGGGGCCTTTTATAAGTTCTGATGCATTAATATCTTTTGATAACCAATATACTATACTATACTACTCATGTACATGTATCTGACCTGCATCCTACACTATTCGTACAGGTTTCTCTCTAATATGGTGCTTCTTAACCTCTTTAATAAGCAACAGGTAAACACCCTTCTTTATTGTGGCCATTTTTATTTTAAAATAATCTACACCTAATGTAAAACAGAACAGAAAAGAAACCTTGGTGGGGGAGAGGGAGAATCCATAAATAACTCGAGATCTTAGAGGAGAATTCTGTTTCTAGAACACTGCCTGGTTATCTCGCCTGACCCACAACAGAGATTCCCCCTCTTCTTTGTAGGTGGGTGCCTGCTGCTGAGCTCCACGATCATGGTGCTTTTCAAGTACAAGCAGTGCGGGGTGCCTCCGTCTTCGTGGTGGAGTGACCAGAAGATCCCCCTGATGAACGGACAGGCCGAGACGGAGAAGCTGCCCCAGCCGAACAGCACGTACCGGTACTACGACGAGGAGCACATGATCATGTGAGTGTGGGGAGCCCGCGACTCGCGGTCGGCTGGGCGAACCATCGCACGGGGGAAGGGGGCGGGGCCGTGGAGCGACTCGAATCTTGAGGAATTAGGTGCACATTTGACGGCCTACATCACCTACCCAGGCATCATCCGGTCCGTCTACCGGACATGAACGCTATTGAACGGCTGCGTGGCCTGGACGCATCCCCGTGAAAGTCCCACAGTAAACCACCCACCAACCAACATCCTGATGATTCAGATTTTGTGCCAGAAGTGGACTGAAATTCCGAAGACTAGTTTGTTGCTATAATAATTTGGTCCAACCCATAAATAAATACACACCTGGTCGAAATCCATACATTTAAATGCTAATTACGTGTATATTGGGAGCTTAAGTGGGTAGGTAACCAGTGCGCATCACGTTATCGCTGCAGGAAAGTGACCCGGAAGAACGCCAGAGGTGATGCTGTGACAAGAAAATGGCGTCACTTGTCCGTGTCTTCACTCGTCGTTAAGGTGGTGGTGTTGGTCTTTTTCTTCTTTCTGTCGCTGCTCTTGCAACAGAGAGGAGCCCAAAGAATGGTCAGCCGTAATCTCTGCTGACTCGGCTATAGATGTCGTGTGTCGTGCAAGAAATTCCTGTCCATTCAGAATAAAAACACTTTGAAAAGTTTTCCAGGGACACGTCAGAAAAGGCATCAAGAACCGGTGGCGTGCTCCCTTTTCCCCAATAAGTACAGGTGTGGGGGCAGTTCAGATCTGGAAGTCGCATCTGTGTTTTGGATAAGACCTAACAATGACCTTCCCCCACCACCACCCCTAGTGTCCTTAGCCAACAAGCAAATATAGAGGCTGCAGCATCGTGATGTGTGGACCGCAGTCTGGCATGGCGGAAAGACAGGATTGGCGTTTGTTGAAACACTGCCATTTTAAGAATACATTATATTATTGTACTAACAGGATGCTGAGATTTGATGTCTGTGTTCTCCGGGAGGGGCCCACTACACGCCCCACGGCTCTTGCTTGCGCTGCCTCTGTCTGGAAGAGAAATCAAGGCATTCAACTACTTACTAGGTTTCCACAGAGTTTTGATATGGATCTAACCAAGCACCTGCGGGAGCATCTGGATTGTCCGCTGAGAGAGACCTTTCCATGTTTAGCTAATATCATGGAATTAGGACATTCGCTCCTAGATATGGGGAACCTGGACCACACTATGCCATGAAATCTTATTGATTCAATGCCAAATAGCGAAGCAATAAAAGGCTTGATTACATACTAACAAAAATATATCACTTTACTGCTCTTTATTTGCTGTTTCCAGCAGCAACAACAACAACAACAGGTGAGCAAATTATTACTTAAAGGCATTGGACAAAGCCTTTCTTAGTAATGAATGTTGCCTAAAATGGCAGTTTTGTGAATTGCATGCAACTTGTGTTTTTTGGGTTAGTGCCATGTGATATATGCTGCTGTAACAGACACACACACACACACAGACACAGCACACACAGACAGACAGACACACACACCACACAGACAGACACAGACAGACACAGAAGACAGACACACACACACAACAAAACACCACACACAGACAGACACAGAAAGACAGACACACACAGACAGACACACACACACACACAGACCACAACACAGACAGACAGACACACACACAAACAGACAGACACACAGAACACACACAGACAGACACAACACACAGAAGACAAACACACAACACGACACCACACACAGACACACACACGACAGACACAGACACACACACAGACAAACACACACAGACACACACACAGACACACAGACAGACAGACACACACACACACACACACAGACACACAGACAGAACACACACAGACCACACACACAGACAGACACACACAAAGAATTGTAATAATAGTGTTCGGGGTTTATCGACGAAGATAATCTGCTACCGATTCGGGAAAATCAATGTATCCTGACGATGTTTTACAACACGAAAAATATTTTTATTTATTTATTAGCGTTTTATTATTCAGACGTTTTTAAAGGCAAGAAACTTTTCGTGTCATTTCCCTCGACATACATCGGGAAAGGGATCGAAACTCGTGATTAAGTGGTACGGCGGACGGCAAGACGAGGTTCAGAAGCTGCCTATCGATATGTCATGCGCTGTATTGATCGCCTCCACCCCGGGAGGAACCAGGTACCCTGCTGGCTCCACTCGAATCCTCCGCGACGGGTGGGGTATGCGGTAAATGCGTCTCACTAATTCAGAAGACGACGCGACGGTCACCGAGGACAGTCCTCGGTGATCAGAAACCAACAGGGACTCGATCGTTTTGGGTCCACAGCGATGACGCCGTACGGTGGGCGGAAATGATTCGGCGCCGTGTTTTTGTCACGTGACGCTGCTTAACGAGGCTGAGCGCCACGTGACGCGGATATACAGACAACACGAAAATGATTCCTTCATTAATGATAGCGTTGAATTTTTTATTATTTATTATTATTATTATTATTATTATTTATTATTATTATTATTATTATTCCATTATTATTTCCAATTTCAGAGAAACAGTGGTGACGAGCGTCTGAGAGGACACGCGATCTCTGCACGTGCACTTCCCGACGTCAAACTGGACCAAATATGAACAGGAACTGTACCGCCTGACGTGTGCACTGACAGCCAGCCTCCCTCCCCAGTGGGAAGGGGGAAGATTAGCATTTTTTTAAAATATGGAAGCAAGAAAGCAGATGTTTGTAAACAGGGCAGAATGGTTTTTTTGGTTTGGTTTTTTTTTTTTTAAATTAATTAATTAAATAAATAAGAGAATCCCATCTAAACTCGAATTCAGCTTTAAAGCGACACAGACACCACTCACGTCATCCAACGACGGACATATGCTGGTCTGAGCTCTCGCTTACACTCAGACACGCGAGACGGCGACAGACTCCACGAGCTCACCCGCCTCCCGGCAGCTTCGCAACCAGTCTTTATTTTTTACTACAGTTCTCGCCGCCAGGCGGCGGCGGTGCTTGAAGCCAACTAGGACTTCCTGTCATGCGTACAGTGTATTTCCACGAAGTATTGACATTCTAATTACGCATACATTTTTTTAAAATATATATAAAAATTACGAAATACAACTGCCGAGATCTTGCTATTACTTCTGAGCACAAGAAAGTTTATTATTATTATTATTATTATTTATTATTATTATTATTATTATTATTATATTATTATTAAATAAAACAATGTACAAATAAGAACGGTAACTGTTAAACAACAATGCGTTTTCTTGTTTGTAAAAGTTATGATTCTTGTACCTGTTTGTGTGTTTTTTTTTAATACGAGAAAAAGTGTTTGTGTGTGTGTGTGGTGTGGGAACAAGAGGAATCACCACTGAAGTTTAATAAAAATTGTGAAGTCAAGCACTAACTAAACACCGGTGTACGAAATCACAATGTTGCAGCTTTTCGGTGAAAGTTTAGAGGAACGTAGAAGACGATTTCTCTCAAGATGTCCAGCAATTATTCTAACTTTGCACCTTAAAAAACAAAAAACAAAAACCGAATATATACATATATATATATATATAAGCGCTTTCAAGTTGTATTTTTGTAATTTTTACTAAAATAAAAACGATCAGATTCTTAAGAGTTATATATATATGTATATATAGATACATATACATATATACATATATATATAAGCTTTTGTTATCGCATTTGTTTCTTAAAGCTGGATGTAATTTACGATTTTTGAGACCAGACATTTCTGGATGGAATCCCGTTGAGTTCATGTTTCTCAAAGACAGTTTTCACTTGTCGCTGACTTCGGGCATAGTGGAGACGTTTCTCTCTGGACAATCTTCAAATGTGTGACCCACAAATGTACAAAAGTTTAGATATAAATATTTCTGAAAGAACTTTTTTTTTTTTGACGCACTGCGCTGAAACAGCATCATAATTTTTGGAAAATCTTCACACCTCCACGCGCAGAAGTTTGCAAATGATTTCGGCCACAAAAGATTGCGCTGTATAAACCTCGAAAAAAATAGTGAATTAAATAAAAAATCTTCGGTTAATAATAATTGCATAAATACGTTATTATATGTAATTTTTCCTGGATGGGTGCTTTGCATTTTTTAGAAATTTTTGAGGCCTTACATTTGTATTGCAACAGATACCAGGACACGTTTGCCTATCAGGAAACGGAAAAGTATAAAATTACCAAAATTACCGGTAATTATTTCAGGCCAGGCTGAGGTCGACCTCTCGCTCATGAAAGCATATGCCATTTAAAAAACTAATAAGCCATGCATATTTTAATTTTAAAGCAGCACATACCTTGATTTGAAGAAGTTAAAACCAACAAATGAGCAAAGAGATTTTACCATTACCCAGGTATCTTCTACAAATACAGATTAGTAGGTTACTTTTGGTAATTCTCTTTTAAATATCTACGTTCGAAGAATAGGAGTAGCCACTTCTAAAGCATGCTCCAATCAAAACGTTGATTGAAACTGTTAATCTCTACATCAGAGAGGGATGGGGCGATTCGCCGCGAGTTTAGGATGTGATCGCGTGTGGACTTAGAATGAAAGACAATGGACATTGGGGAGTAAATTAAGCGTGAAAGAGAATAAGGAATTGTTATTTTCCCAGCTACGTCAGACCTGCAGGAAGATTTGGCGGTGTTCATCCTGTATTTCGCACTCTGCCACCTAAGAGGCAGAGGAATACATACGAGAGACTGTTATCGAACCCGAAGTTTCCCCAGAACCTGTTTCGTGGCAGCATTTGCCACAATGAAGAAAACCCTTTCCTGATGAGCGTCTCAACGGATGCGTTTTTCATCTTAATCAAAATATGAAGAACCATTTATGCGAACTGCAGGTGTCCCACAGATATGACAGGGATAGATGATCACCTGTCGCAGACTTGGACGAGGCCACGGAAGAACAGCAGGTGTCCCACAGGTATGACAGCGGTAGATGATCACCTGTCGCAGACTTGGACGAGGCTACGGAAGAACTGCAGGTGTCCCATAGGTATGACAGCGGTAGATGATCACCTGTCGCAGACTTGGACGAGGCCACGGAAGAACTACAGGTGTCCCACAGGTATAACAGCGATAGATGATCACCTGTCGCAGACTTGGACGAGGCTACGGAAGAACTGCAGGTGTCCCACAGGTATGACAGCGGTAGATGATCACCTGTCGCGGACTTGGACGAGGCTACGGAAGAAGAACTGCAGGTGTCCCATAGGTATGACAGCGGTAGTAGAGATCACCTGTCGCAGACTTGGACGAGGCCACGGAAAAAACTACAGGTGTCCCACAGGTATAACAGCGATAGATGATCACCTGTCGCAGACTTGGACGAGGCTACGGAAGAACTGCAGGTGTCCCATAGGTATGACAGCGGTAGATGATCACCTGTCGCAGACTTGGACGAGGCCACGGAAGAACAGCAGGTGTCCCACAGGTATAACAGCGATAGATGATCACCTGTCGCAGACTTGGACGAGGCCACGGAAGACCTGCAGGTGTCCCACAGGTATAACAGCGATAGATGATCACCTGTCGCAGACTTGGACGAGGCTACGGAAGAACTGCAGGTGTCCCATAGGTATGACAGCGGTAGATGATCACCTGTCGCAGACTTGGACGAGGCTACGGAAGAACTGCAGGTGTCCCATAGGTATGACAGCGGTAGATGATCACCTGTCGCAGACTTGGACGAGGCCACGGAAGAACAGCAGGTGTCCCACAGGTATAACAGCGATAGATGATCACCTGTCGCAGACTTGGACGAGGCCACGGAAGACCTGCAGGTGTCCCACAGGTATAACAGCGATAGATGATCACCTGTCGCAAACTTGGACGAGGCCACGGAAGAGCTGCAGGTGTCCCACAGGTATAACAGCGATAGATGCACCTGTCGCAGACTTGGACGAGGCCACGGAAGACCTGCAGGTGTCCCACAGGTATAACAGCGATAGATGATCACCTGTCGCAGACTTGGACGAGGCCACGGAAGAACTGCAGGTGTCCCACAGGTATGACAGCGGTAGATGATCACCTATCGCAGACTTGGACGAGGCCACGGAAGAACTGCAGGTGTCCCACAGGTATGACAGCGGTAGATGATCACCTGTCGCAGACTTGGACGAGGCCACGGAAGAACTGCAGGTGTCCCACAGGTATGACAGCGATAGATGATCACCTGTCGCAGACTTGGACGAGGCCACGGAAGAACTGCAGGTGTCCCACAGGTATGACAGCGATAGATGATCACCTGTCGCAGACTTGGACGAGGCCACGGAAGAACTGCAGGTGTCCCACAGGTATGACAGCGATAGATGATCACCTGTCGCAGACTTGGACGAGGCCACGGAAGAACTGCAGGTGTCCCACAGGTATGACAGCGATAGATGATCACCTGTCGCAGACTTGGACGAGGCCACGGAAGAACTACAGGTGTCCCACAGGTATAACAGCGATAGATGATCACCTGTCGCAGACTTGGACAAGGCCACGGAAGAACTGCAGGTGTCCCACAGGTATAACAGCGATAGATGATCACCTGTCGCAGACTTGGACGAGGCCACGGAAGAACTGCAGGTGTCCCACAGGTATAACAGCGATAGATGATCACCTGTCGCAGACTTGGACAAGGCCACGGAAGAACTGCAGGTGTCCCACAGGTATAACAGCGATAGATGATCACCTGTCGCAGACTTGGACAAGGCCACGGAAGAACTGCAGGTGTCCCACAGGTATAACAGCGATAGATGATCACCTGTCGCAGACTTGGACAAGGCCACGGAAGAACTGCAGGTGTCCCACAGGTATGACAGCGGTAGATGATCACCTGTCGCAGACTTGGACAAGGCCATGGAAGAACTGCAGTTGCCGCTCACTCGGTTTGAAGATTATTATGTAGGCCGCCCTGCGATGTTTCCCCCAGAAATGTGGTCATTGTACAACAGGACCCTCGACAAAGAAGACGGGACCAACATCCACGGAGAGGCTGTGTGCGCACTGAGGGATACGGGCCGAATTGGGAAGAATGCACCCAGCAACACGGAAAGTCGTATGCAGCCTCCGTAAAGCGCATCATGGGCGCGATGCATGCCACGAACAGTTAGTGGCAGGTTACAGCCCCCAACAAAGATTGGAAAAATATCGTGAGCGGATACTGAAAGTAACTTATAACTGATCTTCGAGGATTAGCAAACAGTTACAGTGTTGTGACTTAAATTTAATTTAAAATAAAATCAATTCTGTCTCTCTGAAATTCAAATATATTTCCACTATTTTGTAAGTGATTCAAACCCATCTCATATAATGTCCACAATACACTTAAGATAAACGATGGAGCAGCAATGTTCGCAGCGCTCCTGAGCTGCTTTTCAAAAACATTAAGGCAGCGATGCACTTTACAAAGTTAAATCGTCGTCTCTCGGTAAAAGTAGCGCCCGATGGGTCGCGGGGACGACAAGGCAAGCAAGCCAGCAGAAGTCAGTGCTTGAGATTTTAAGAAATTATAGATCCAGTTTTCCGAACCACGGTTTATATCAAGTTTATGTAGTATAAGAAACCATGGGGTGCTGACATCAACATTATTCCCATCGCTGGCACTGCAGTGTAATCTCCTATAGTGATGGCCCATATTATTGCATCGACCAAAATGTGTGTTTTAAGCCTAATTATATCTCCATTAATGCATTTGCTTTGCTCAAGTAATATTCTTTGGCCAAAAAACATTGCAACACGCGCATTTATTGAACGATAATACTTTATTACTCTATAGTTTTATCTACACAATTTGTTGAGTGCAAAGGACCAGTGAATACCAAAATAGTGGTTAATTTATCAGATAAAATGCCATTTTATGCCCGCAGCGCTCAATGTGAACGCTCGGTATATCTGTGGTAATGAAGACAATGTAGAAGGAACCTCTAGAATTTTCCTAGGAGTTTGGATCGTTCATTGCGGCAAACCTGGGGACTTTCACCCGACCCGTATCGATTAATTAGAAATACAACGATCGATTAATGAGAAATACAAACAATCGTTCACTAAAAATAATTTTAAAATAAGTAAGATAAGGTATAAAAAAGAACAGAAATTTGTAACTAATGGCATACTTTGTAATCTAAGTTTTAAAGTAATAATAGGATTAACGAAAAAAACAAATTCTTTTATCTAATTTACCCAAACTGTTTGGTGATTGGATAAACGCTGAGGTGTTCGTCATAAGGTCTTTCCTTAAAGATGTCGATGTCGCCTAGGTTTACTGCTATGTCATCTAAATGCTGATGTTTCCGTTGCTGCGATTAACTTTAGACTGAGGAACATTTTTTTCCCATTTTATTTCGATTTCTTTTAATTTCAGCTGTTTTCCCCCGAAAAGAATCGAGACAACTATCTCAACTGCGATTCTTTCTTTGTCCGGGTCTGTCTGTCTGTCTGTCACCGGCATCCATCCATCCATCCATCCTGGGGACCAACATCCGATGCAGCAGACTGTCTCCGTCGAAAGACCTCACGAGATAACTCTTCATCTTTAGGTATGGGAGGTAAACCGACGGGCGGTGAAGACGGGGCCGGAATAAGCCGTGCTAGCGAAGTACGACGCCAAACCGAGCTGGGCTCCGACCAGGAATCGAACTCAGGCCCTCGACCTTAGCAATTCACTAGGGTCACTTCCGCACTCGCACACATCAGTTGCTTCACCCGTACTTCTTTCGGAACAGGAAGTATTCGGAATCAAGGATGACAAAGTCTTCCCTCAAGGATGACAAAGCCTTCCCCGAACGATGCTCTCTTGCGTCGTTTATACAGCCAAATTACGAAATATCTTAAAGGGAATTTGGTTGACTATAGAATACTTTTGAAAACAAAAGTTTGTTTTTTGTTTACGTAACAAGTGAACACAGTGACTTTGAGGTTCTCATAACTTCCGGTCGATCGGAACTAAACTAAGAGTTGCCCAATTGTTTTACCAGCCACGAAGTTTTACAGTGAATAGCTTTGAGCTGAAGTTTCGTTCACTGTCCTGATTTGAATGGGCATCTGTGCAGCTTCAGCTGTGACGTGTACCCGCCATTGCCTTTTAGATTATAAGTTAAATCTACCTGCCTTATTCTATAGTTGCAGTCGTCTGAGCAAGTGACTCTTTAAAAATTCAGATTTTTTTTTGGCAGTTAATCAATTATAAATACATCTTGTAGATCTGTATTATAATCAATGTTTTCTTTTATTTCAAAAGGCTTACTTATTGGCTCCTACTTCGAAATGCCGCAGAACAGAAGGACATGCACACAGTTCCGACCTCTGGTTCATCAATAAAACAGAACAGTAAGATGTGTAATGTGAGCACCAGAATGCAGACTGCATTATTAATATAATTTACGCCACATCAGGTTAGTTTAGTTTTAGCTGTTCATCTGATCAATATAAGTTGTATTAACATCCATGATTACGTTCACCTGACCTACATGCTATAGTACAAGAAATCAAAGGTACTTACCGTGGTAACAGAAATAGAGTCCTGAGAAATTTCTACAGCTTGAAATGTGACAATTCACCCCTGATTAACTAAACTCCCATAATTATTTATTCCCAATCGCTAAGCAATTTTTTCTTAAAGTATAGGCTTGAACAAGTAGTTCCTTTGTTGGAGAGTCAAAGAATAGGGCGTTATGATAAGGTATTTCACCCTTAGGCACTTGGCAGGAATGTAAACCGGGATTATCGAGCATGCTGGGCTGGCAAACAGGAGTCGCCCGGATATGTTGGTTTGTACGAGCAGTCTGAGCTTTCTGATCGATCGATGCGAAGACCCAGTAGTCAAGTTAAGGTATACAAACCGCTTGCGGAGACAGGCCGAATGAAGCGTGGGAAATTTACACCTGAAGTTTCCGAGAAGACGTCCACGCTCAAATGGAGTCCCAAGCCTCAGAAGCTGAAAGAAATCTTGCTGGACTGTTCCTTGCCTCAGGTGGTTCGGGTGGCCGGCGAAGAGAAGATCACCGGCGAGGTATTCGACTGGTCCCAGCCGCTCCTACTGTACTGCGAGCAGTCTGCCGTCAAAATGTACGCTACCCGTGTTGACGAAGGAACAAAGAAAGCTACGACAGTTGTTATACCTGCCGAGCATCAAGGTTAGTACCCTCAGTAGTTTTGTCAAAGGAGAAAGTGGTTCTTCACAGGTCAGGTTGGGGGGAATAATATCTGCAGGCCTGGGCAGTCGGTTCGATCCGCTCAGTAACTCTCAGGGGTTTAGATTTCACCAAGTATCCGTCAGCGAGCGAGACTAAGAAAATTACCTTTAAAAAATCTGCTTTATAACAGAAATAATTTAAAACTATAAAATATTGGCTTTTTGTTAATATTTTCCAAAGTATTAGTGATTTTCGCTGCTAGTTGTTCTCTGCTTCTTGGATGAACATACTTCCCTATTCACTGCCCACATGTCTTTCATTCGATCTACAGGGGGTCGACAAAAAAAGCCCAACCCCTAAACATAATGGCCTTAGGTTACAACTTCTACCGGAAAATACTAAGATATACAAAATTGAATTTTTGAAACGATCCCCACGAGATCTACACAGATATTGTGCCAGATATTTTATTTGAAGTCGTTTTCACGAATATATTCACATTTTTCGCTTGATTTTCTTTTGACCATCATCAAAGGACCACATTTACCAAAGAGATTGACTGAACTTCTTATCTGCAAATATCACCGTGTTCCAATCTTCTACTTGCAGATTTTGGTATTTCCTATTGAATAGAATCTCTTTTTCTTTGTATGGTAGAAAGTCCTGATCTTTTTAGGTGTACTGTGTTATTTTAACCCTTTGTTGTTAGCTATATTGTCGGCAATACTTTCTTCTAAATCTCTATCTAATGTTCTGTTTGGGGCAAACCTATCAATCTTTTCAAGTCTTGCCAAACCCCGTTCTTCTCTTGTTTACATTGTTTTTATCATTTACGTTTCTTTCTAAAAGAAAAATGCCCAGTTTTACAAATCATTCTAATTATCCTCCCGATACTTTTTTTTTTTAAACCGGAAGTCCAAGTTTTCCAACAACTTCTGAACGCGTCGGTTTCATTTTGACACGTGTAGCAGTGTTCCGTTTATTAGGTGACTCCTGCGGCCGGCTCATCGCACGTTTTCCCAACTCGGGATTAATATTTCTTTTGCCGAGAACTTATTCCAACCCTGACCGAAGATGGAAGAGTCAAGAAGAGATTTCCAGAAATCTCCAGAATTTGCTAGATTCAAAAGCCCAGTTTCAGAACCACAACGAAAGGATCGGGAATCATCAAGAATTTAAACGAACACTCAGGATTATTCTGAGTTTGGTGCAATTTCCATTTTTTTTTGTTTGAAAATGGGGCACCTGTTCATATTCGGGCGGCTGTTCCCCCGGTCTGTTCGGTGCTAGCTTTACAAAATCCTTATCGTACGAATGACGGACGAACGTCCCACTATCATCACATAGAATATAACGCGATTCTAATAAGTGTTCTGCTATACGTAGCTTCGTTGTAAACAGGTGGTGTTAAGGTGTCCACAAACAACTTTATCCTAAACAAGCACTTTCTTGATATGCGTTTGTAAAGATCCCCCGTTCGCGTGACTAGTGTGAGACCCTATTTAAAAGACGCAATTTCACCTGCTGTGACAAGATTTATCGCCCATTAGAATACTTCGAAAGGCTGCGATAGTAGTAACATATCGATTTCATATATGTATATGTTATAGGCAAATGGCGTTTTGTATTTTGTCTCCAGTCCGAAACACCAGTCGGACAGAGATCGGTGGAAAGGGAACTCCACAAACCAGGTTCAACACGAAAGTAGCCCTGTATACACCGGCGGCCCGATACAGGGGCCTTATTAGAACTCTCCATGTTTAGTTGTGGAAGAAAACCACGTGGCCGGCTGGTGAAGAAGAGTCGTTGACTTCTGTGTGTGTCATATAGGCTGTCGATCGAGGTCTAGTGACTCCTTGTAATCTTATATGCATGATATCTACCGAAAAGCACTGAACAACCGAAATCTCTTACTCTGCAATTCACCCACCTATATATAATTCTATCAAGGTTTGTCCGAGATGGCGTCACAGGCCCTCAGATGTACTTTGCGCTGTATCATTTGATAATAAGACTCTTTAGTGATCTTGGCTGAAAAACAATTTTTTTTAAAAAAAAATCTTCACTTTCATACATACTGGATCCATCAGCGGATATCCAAGTGGACACAGGAAGTATTTCTTCACTGACACCACGTATTTATGTATTTTCTCTCTTTTTTTGGCGCACTTTCCAGAATATGATATTTTAAGAAATTTATAATTTTCTGACACAAATAGCTTTTCTTGTTCTTGATCTGAATGCCTTCATTTTTGGAATATGGTCAGACTACCACTGTCGATTGTAAGGCCATTAGAAAATCGCGTTGTTGTAGTAGCCTGTAAGTTCTAGGCAAATATACCAAATTTTCCGATTCTAAAAAAAATACTTAAAAAGAAGAATAACCAAAGTTCCTACAAGAATTTACCAGGTTAAAAAATATGCAAAATTCTTACGAAATTCCTTTCAGATAAATTTCCTTAGATTAAAAAACAACCTTTATTCTGATGTATATTATATATATATATATATATGCCAAAGTGTTTTTTATCATCTATAATCAGCTCGAAAGTTGCCATAGTAACTGCCCAAATAAAAAATTTTAGCCCTGGTCTGAAATTACATATTACTACTGAAAACTCGTCGTGGAACGTGGCCGTTATAGTATCTGTATGAATGAGTTGACTCTTATAAATATTACAGCTGCATTTCACAATTAGATTGCAATATCTAATTCTTTATCGTATCGTCACGAGTAGCTACGACGAGCAGCCATGTATCGTTTACCAACAACTTCTATTTACGTATCTACTATCCCCATAAAACTCCCCGCGTATTTTCTCTCCTTCCGGTAATTAAATCAGTTTCCCCTAAATCATACAACTTGACTGCTGCTTTATAACCCTTCCCAACTTACCAGGGTAATACAATTTTGGCAAGCAGGAAAGA